>APFE031635363.1:259120-302697 GCA_000404065.3 Pinus taeda | reverse complement strand
CGAAGAATTTCTCCATGCTATTAATCCAGTCGATCAGTTCTTCTGGATTTAGTCCTCCTTGATATACTGGTACTAACTGGTTCCATGGCCTGGCTGTGGATTTTAACACTGACTGAAAGAGCCTCATCTCAGGAGAAATCTCTACAGTTTCCTCCTCAGTAGCTTCAGCTTCGGGTTCACTCACGTCTCCATCATCTATGTTCCTGTCGGAGGTTAGCGCATCCAATCTAGCTCGCAGCTCCTCTATATCTTCCCTCAATTCGACATTCTCAGCATGTCGTCCTCTTCCACCACGTCCACGTCCACGTCCTCTTCCAACCCTGAAAGCCATCCTTCTATTGCTCCTGAGATTTAACTCAACGCCAGTTGCTGGCTCTGATACCACTAATGATGGACCGCCTGCTGGCTCTAATGAAAGTCTCCCCAATTTGATTGAAATATCTTCAATATCCGCCTCTCTCTCCCTTAGATTTCTTGTGGAATCATCAGCCATTAAACTAATAATTTCATTCCTTTGTGAAAGTTCATAAGTCTCTCAAATTAAGCCAGATTGAGAACTGCCCTGCTATAATTATCTTACCATGCACCCAACATATAAATAATCACACAACACATTATAAAGGGAATTTACAATATATAGGCAGCTATATAATCCATGGGTGACATATAAATATGCGCACAACAATATATACACAGCCATAAATTTACAACGGAAATCATGCAGCTATCATAGGATCAATCCAAAACAAATCAAGCACTGTCACACAACCAATACACAGCGAATTGTATGAGGTTAAACTATTACTGTTCACGCCTATATACAGCCCCCTCCTTTAATATCGCAGTTCCTTCCTTCCATATGATAGCGCCCAGCAATTTCCGAGTGAAACTGCCTGCCAGTGAATATTTCCTTGAAGCAAAAAGGAGAATTTTATGCCAAACTCGTTTTTAACACTATCGGAAGGATCATTCCCAAGAAAAGATGCATGATGGTCTCAGATTTTCCATAATGAAGGCGCTCGTCAGATTTACCATAATCAAGGCACTTGTCACACAAATTACACACTGAAGGCGTAAATTTTGGTTGTCTTACTGCCAAATATTTGACCTTACACTGAAAAACTTACAAATATTTGACCTTACACTGAAAAACTTACACAGGAAGATCATAAAACCTCAAGAATAGATTAGAGAGTCCATAATCTTGAATCTGTACAAACACGTTGAAACGGACATTTCAGAGGGGAAACTCAAACACACTCTCGTATGAAGGCACTAACAATTTTTCCAACTGACTAAATTATGCCCCGAGCATTTTTCAACTTTTTACAGCGATTAATTCACAGGTTTACATATGTATCCACAGGATTTTTAATACGCAGTTTTATATAAATAATATACAAATAGTAGCGCCATATGAAAGCTGTGTAATTTCCCATTTTTTACAGCGATTGCCATACCATTTCACAATGTAATAATCAGTTTTTTTACATGAGAGAAATTTTTCAAAACAACACTGGCATCGCCTTCCTGATCTTGGCGGCCCAACCCTTTTTGTTTTATTCATATAGATAATTTTACTTCTTACAACAGTAGCTTTTACAAGGTAATTTAAGCTTTTTTTTACAATTTAGCTATTTATGAAAAGATAGCATGTTTTTTCTCCATCTTATCCTATTTTTTTAAAAAATTAACACGTTTTATTTTTTATCCTATTTTTAAACTAGAAAACATAGAAACTTCCGATTTTTTTCCCTGTCTGAGTGCATGCACCTGCATCAGACTCCCAAGGTTGAAAATGATCATGATCTCCTGATCATGCTTTTTTTTTTTTTACCTTGTCCGCCTGGATCCCATACTTTGTTCTGCAAGTCCTCATCTGCTGTTACTTGCTGCTTTTCTCCAGGTCTCCATATTTTATGTTGTCTTGCTCCATTAGCTGCACTTTCATAATCTGTCTCTGTTTTCATCTTGCTGTTGCTTCTGCTGCTTCCCTTTCTTGCTGATGTCTTCCGCTGAGATGCTTTCAACATGACTCTTCTAATGAGCTCAATTTCTTTGTCCAATAATTCTTCGAACTGTTGATTTCTTGTTGCCTACTGAGCTAAGACAGCTTGCTCAGTCTGTCCTATTACCTGCTGACTTCTTGCTCTTATTCTTGTTTCTGTTCCGACTGCCACCCGATCATCCATGCCCTCTTGTCTTCTCGAACAGAAAACTTCTTCTCCCTGCATTTGACTACTCAACTGAGTCAAATATTCCGCAACAATACATGCATTCATAAAGGACTGGTTAGAATAAAAACCATAAGGCATCAGTGCTTTGTACTCCTTTGCCAGCATCTCAGTATACTGTTCTGAATCCTCCATTATCAGCACATCAGTATGCTGATCCAAACTTCTCAAAGAATCCTCTGAAGAATTCTCAAGACTGTCAACGAGTCTTTCTCCCATGTCATCTGCTTCCAAGGCAATTTTCTGTACTTGTTCATTGTATTGAATTCTTCCATCTGTTGCATTTTCCCTGTCATATCCTGGATTCTCCAACCAGTATTCCAACAGTGCAATTTCTTTGTAGCATTGTTGAAGCATCACATCATCATTTACAGTCCCTGCATTCATGCACAACTTGTCAGTTTGAAAAACTACAAGTTTTACAGTCTTCAACTTTCGTTAATACCAGCTCTTCGCTAAATCCTCTTCTTCGTTCGAGAGAACTCTTGTCCAACTCAGCTTGCTCTGAGTTCTTCCTTTTCAACTGACATCCACTGTCTGCTCCAATTATTCCTTCCTCAAATAACAGAGTTTGAATCATCTTCTGTCCGGTTACATCCTCCTGCAAAAGGGCAACAATGTTATGATTGACACCTCCTTTCCAAATTTGTAGGTGTTCCTCTCCCGATCATGCTGGCTGCCCTGTCATATTGCCAAGGTCTTCCAAGCAATATGTGACACACATCCATAGGCATCACATCACAAACAATTTTATCTTTGTACTTGCCCACTTGGAATTCTACTTCACACTGTTCACTTACCAGCAGTTGATGTCCCTTTTCCAACCATGACACTTTATACGGTGTTGGGTGCCTCCTTGTTTTCAACTTCAATTTCTCTACTACTTCTGTAGAAACCAAGTTATCAGTGCTGCCACTATCAATGATCATCTGGCAACATTTTCCTTGAACTTTGCATACTGTCCTGAATAAAGTTTTCCTTTGTGGCGGTTCAGTCACCTCCTTTGCTGGCTTGATCAAAACTTTGTTAAGTACCAAAGACTCTCCGCTTTCTGGTGTATCCACTTCTTCTGTTATTGTTGCCATTGGTGCCTCTTCCTCAGTTGGAGCAACAATTGCATTCCTCTGCTTTATGTCTGCACTCTCTGGGCACTCAAAAGTTCTGTGTCCCAGCTTATTGCATCTGTAGCATCTTATTTCTCTGTCTCCTCCTCTGCCTCCTCTACCTCTAGAAAAACTCCCTTTGCCTCTTGCATCACCTCCTGTGGATGCATGCTGGGTTGAGCTACTACTAGCTCCTTCTGCAGGTGCTGTAGATCTTCCACTACCACCTTGACTTTCTTTTCCTCTGAAAGTCCCTCTCCCTCTGGCAGACTGCTTCCTTGTGAGTTTTTCCTCCGCTTTCAGTGCTATTTGATAAGCTTCCTCTACTGTTTTAGGAGACAACAGACTTATCTCATCCTGAATGTCCATCCTGAGGCCATTCGTATATCTAGCCACCTTCTCATCTGTATTATGGGCTTCTCCAACTCTTATGCTCACCTTATAAAACTCTTTTGTATATTCTTTCACTGTTAAAGCTCTCTGTCTAAGATTTTGCATTTGTCTAAATAATGTTTGCTGATAATTACTGGGCAAAAACTTACCTTTTAACTTCGCGACCATTCTGTTCCAATTCTTGATTGGCTGCTCACCCATTCTCCTCCTTTCCGCCTGCACACCATCCCACCAGAGCGTTGCATGGCCTTTTAGTTTGGTGACAGCAAACTTTACTTTCTTCTCATCTTCCAATTCTTCATAATCGAAGAATTTCTCCATGCTATTAATCCAGTCGATCAGTTCTTCTGGATTTAGTCCTCCTTGATATACTGGTACTAACTGGTTCCATGGC
The DNA here is from genome assembly GCA_000404065.3 of Pinus taeda. Taxonomy (NCBI): domain Eukaryota; kingdom Viridiplantae; phylum Streptophyta; class Pinopsida; order Pinales; family Pinaceae; genus Pinus; species Pinus taeda. The sequence continues at coordinate 298,573 of APFE031635363.1, read as the reverse complement.
CTGGCTGTGGATTTTAACACTGACTGAAAGAGCCTCATCTCAGGAGAAATCTCTATAGCTTCCTCCTCAGTAGCTTCAGCTTCGGGTTCACTCACGTCTCCATCATCTATGTTCCTGTCGGAGGTTAGCGCATCCAATCTAGCTCGCAGCTCCTCTATATCTTCCCTCAATTCGACATTCTCAGCATGCCGTCCTCTTCCACCACATCCACGTCCACGTCCTCTTCCAACCCTGAAAGCCATCCTTCTATTGCTCCTTAGATTTAACTCAACGCCAGTTGCTGGCTCTTATACCACTAATGATGGACCGCCTGCTGGCTCTAATGAAAGTCTCCCCAATTTGATTGAAATATCTTCAATATCCGCCTCTCTCTCCCTTAGATTTCTTGTGGAATCATCAGCCATTAAACTAATAATTTCATTCCTTTGTGAAAGTTCATAAGTCTCTCAAATTAAGCCAGATTGAGAACTGCCCTGCTGTAATTATCTTACCATGCACCCAGCATATAAATAATCACACAACACATTATAAAGGGAATTTACAATATATATGCAGCTATATAATCCATGGGTGACATATGAATATGCGCACAACAATATATACACAGCCATAAATTTACAACGGAAATCATGCAGCTATCATAGGATCAATCCAAAACAAATCAAGCGTTGTCACACAACCAATACACAGCGAATTGTATGAGGTTAAACTATTACTGTTCACGCCTATATACAGCCCCCTCCTTTAATATCGCAGTTCCTTCCTTTCATATGATAGCGCCCAGCAATTTCCGAGTGAAACTGCCTGCCAGTGAATATTTCCTTGAAGCAAAAAGGAGAATTTTATGCCGAACTCGTTTTTAACACTATCGGAAGGATCATTCCCAAGAAAAGATGCATGATGGTCTCAGATTTTCCATAATGAAGGCGCTCGTCAGATTTACCATAATCAAGGCACTTGTCACACAAATTACACACTGAAGGCGTAACTTTTGGCTATCTCACTGCCAAATATTTGACCTTACACTGAAAAACTTACAAATATTTGACCTTACACTGAAAAACTTACACAGGAAGATCATAAAACCTCAAGAATAGATTAGAGAGTCCATAATCTTGAATCTGTACAAACACGTTGAAACGGACATTTCAGAGGGGAAACTCAAACACACTCTCGTATGAAGGCACTAACAATTTTTCCAACTGACTAAATTATGCCCCGAGCATTTTTCAACTTTTTACAGCGATTAATTCACAGGTTTACATATGTATCCACAGGATTTTTAATACGCAGTTTTATATAAATCATATACAAATAGTAGCGCCATATGAAAGCTGTGTAATTTCCCATTTTTTACAGCGATTGCCATACCATTTCACAATGTAATAATCAGTTTTTTTACATGAGAGAATTTTTTCAAAACAACACTGGCATCGCCTTCCTGATCTTGGCGGCCCAATCCTTTTTGTTTTATTCATATAGATAATTTTACTTCTTACAAAAGTAGCTTTTATAAGGTAATTTAGGCTTTTTTTTACAATTTAGCTATTTATGAAAAGATAGCATGTTTTTTCTCCATCTTATCCTATTTTTTTTTAAAATTAACACGTTTTATTTTTTATCCTATTTTTAAACTAGAAAACATAGAAACTTCCGATTTTTTTCCCTGTCTGAGTGCATGCACCTGCATCAGAGGTGAAGACAATGCCCAAGCAAGAGTGAAAGAGCAATCACCAAAGACAGTTGGCAAGGGACAAAAGGATCAATGGATTCCTCATCCCTCTTCAAATTCACCTAGGGTGGAGTCGAAGCAGAGAATATTATCAAAATGGCGCGCGGAAGCTTCTGATGGCCTACCTAAAGATCACTTCATTGGGAAGTTCGGATCTAAGGGTGGAAGGAAAAACAGATACCTTGGTTGATATAAGTCTGACCATTATGTGAAGGAGTGTCCGAATGAAAGGGACACATCGCTTGATGATGATAACAACAGGGACATCTTCAATGATCAAAGGAATGACAAGTAATGCATGTCATCAAGGAAATGGCTGACTCTTCATAGAAAGCAAGGAACCCCAGGTATGAAGAATCAAATGTTGTTTCTGATAAGATAAAGAAGCATTATCTTGTATTGGCCCTCTCCTTAAGATTCTTTGGGAATCTGGCTTATTGATTGTAGTGCTTCAAGGCACTTCATCGGATAGATGGGTGCACTCTCTAATTTGGTAGAGATGGAAACAATTGTGGGATTATACTTGGAGGTGATGCCATCTATCCCGAAAAAGGTGTAGGAATGTTACCCCTCAATTAAATGAGGGTAACTCGATTCATTTACAGAATCTCTTTTATGTACCTGATCGCAAAAAGAACCTGGTGTCCATTTCAGCAATGGAAGTCAAAGGTTTCAGGGTGGCACTCATCGATGGAAAGGTACGTGTTTGGAAATAGAATTTTCAAAGATGTTTTTGAGTTCAGGGTTGTATCAACTTGCAGGAAGTCCACTGGGGACCATGTCGATTGACACATAGCACTGAAGGTCTATGAGTCAAATGGTGACAGGGATGCCTGAATTCAGAAAGAGCATGAAAGTACATGTCTGAGATGTATCGAAGGAAAATGTTACAAGGGGACCATTCCCCTCATGTAGTAGGTCCACAGGTTTGGAACAACCCAAGGGGTTTGAGATTCATGATTGGGAATCTCATGTATACAGGTGGAAGAAAGCCCTCTATGGCTTAAAGCAAAACACCCTGGGCGTAGTATGAGAGGATTGATAGTTTTCTGATGAAGATGAGATTCACTAGGAGTGAAACTGATCCAAACCATTACCCGAAGGTTGTGGATGATAGACCTCTCATATTGGCACCTTATGAGGATGACCTATGTCTAACAGGTGCAGACCTTCTCATTTGCAAAAGTAAGAGGGAGTTGGATTCCAAATATTGAAAGATAAACTGCAAGCCTGTGACTACGTCGAGGATCTTAACTTTCAGAAGTTATATGGTAGTGATGTCGGACCAGATTTGGGAAATGCCTCTAGGTTTCATAAACTCATTCGCATTGATGTTCTTGGTGAACATCCATCCAGACATATGTTTTGCAGTTAACATGGTGAACTCATATTTGGTTGAGTCTCACTGGATTAGTGCCAAGAATCTTCTGAAATATCTTCGGGGCACAATCTCTGATGGATTGAGATACACTGCAGGAAATATGAAACTGCATGATTATTCGAATGTTGACTGGGCAAGCAGTGTGTAGGATCACTAGAGCACTTCTCAATGCTGGTTCTCTTTGAATTCTACTTCGATATCATGGATGAACAAGAAGCAAAAGTCAATTGCTATAAGCACCGCCGAGACCAAATACATAGCTACGAGTATGATCTCGTCTGAAGCTGCATGGTTGTAGAAGCTCTTAAGTGAGTTGTTTGTACACATGATGAATACCACTGTGATTCTCTATGACAACCAGAGGTAGGATTCGATTATTGAGGATTCTCGTATTCGATGATTGCTCCAGCTGATCGACATCAGATACTACCTTATCTGGGATATGGTAAGTCAATGAGCGAGGAAGCTCCATCGCTGTAAGAAGATGAACAGGTCGCCGACATTCTGACAAAGCCCCTAGGAAAGATCAAATTCCTGATTTTCCGAGAACGACTTGGTGTCATTCAGAGACCCTCTGATGAGGGTCAAGTATGATGTACTGAACAGAGGGAGCTCCAGGGGGGCGCAGGGTACTTCTTAGAGCGACATATGACCACAAGGTGACTCACCATCCCCTGTTGGTGCACTTTGTACAGGGTAAAAGGTTCAATCTTCCCCTGTGACACCCTATGGTGACTATGGAACAAGATGATTAGTTCTCTTGTGGGCCAGGATGATTCGTTCTCCATGGCATCTATGGAATAGGATGATTAGTTCTCCTATGGGCCTAGATGATGTGTTCTCCATGGCGATTGTGGAACATGATGATTCATTCTCCTGTAGACTAGGATGATTAGTTCTCCATGGCATCCACTAGACAGGATGATTCGCTCTCCTGTGGACAGGATGATTCACTCTCCTGTGGACAGGATGATTAGTTCTCCTGTCGAGGCATCCTACCCATGCAGTTTGGGACTCATGGGAAGTACCTCTCATCTGATCAATGAGCAGGGAAATGAGGATAGGGACCATAGTAGTACCGATGGACGCATCATTGTATCTACCATACTCCCTACGCTAGGATGACCTTCATTGATCTGGGATCAATGATACTGGTCTGGGACTAGTGAGAGTGGTACATACTCTGAAACTGACTTCAAATCAGTAGAGGATTGGTCTGGGACCAGTGGTACACACTCTGAGACTGACTTCGGGTCAGTGGAGAATGGTATGAGACATTCTCGATCAATTCTTCTTATTCATGGTTTAGCAAAGCTGAACTGAGTAGAGCTGAGAAAAACTAGCAGAGTTGAGCAGAACTAGTAGAGAAAAGCTAAGCAAATCTGAGCAAAGCACAGTGGAGCAGTGCAGGGCACTGATGGCAGAGATAGTACAGTCTGACATATGGATCAGCGGATGGAGTTCTCCCTAGTTGAGAGGGAGTGTTAAAATTAGCAACTAGGGCCAAACTCCATGTGGGTCATATTATTTATGGCAGTTGATATTTTTATTGGATCCCTCTCATTGAGAGGTGTAGGATTGATCTAAAAATCAACCGATTCCAATAAGTATTTATGAAGATATGAATTTATTTATATTATGCACAAATTGTCAAGTCGGTCAGCAACTTATGTAGGCTCAGAAGCCCAACAATCATGTTTATTCAACCTCCATGTTTTAGTATAAATAGAAGAGTATTTGAAGTCATTTGGCACACACATATACTCTTCATGTGATCTCCTCCTCTCCACGTCTTGGGTTTTTGGTGAAGGAGAGACAACGAGAGTATACGCTGGACTAAGATGATGCCCTAGCTACAGTATGATGCCCTAGCCGCAGTGAATCTAACTGCAGAGAGAATGATGCCCTAGCCACAACCAAATGGAGAGATCTAGCTGCAAATTGAAGGAGATCTATCTGCTACCTTAAGGAGCTCCAATATGCAATCTAAAGAAGCCCTAATCCGTTGACTAAAGGAGGTCCTAACTGTAGTTGAGAGGAGCCTAATCCACAGCACGGAGGAGGGCCTTATACACAGGTCAAGAGGAGACTTAAATGCAAGTCCTAGCCGTCTAAAGAGATATCTAACTGCAGTCAAGAAGGCCCTAATCCATAGCAAGAGAAGGAGCCTTAAGGCAAGAAGAAGGGTCTCTGTTTTAGGGTCACAGGTTAAGGTAACTTCAGCGAAGAAGGGAAGGACGTTAAGGTCATTCTCATGACTGTTTTGAAGTGCAAATGAACAGCATTAAGGCCACATTACAGGAGTCTACTTTTGGGCTGTTTGTAAGGGTATTTGTGGCAAGGTTCATCTCTGTCTTGGGCAGCGGATTGCACAGAAAACATTGCAGATGGACTGAGCCTTTTTAGTGGGTTATTGGGTGAGTATAGGGGCTGGTTCTAGCCTCATATTCCAGCGTTTGACAACAGCTAGGAAGGGAGATAATACCACTGTCTATTATGCCTGATAAAGAGGCTGTGTTGAATCTGATGGGTGTAAATAAAGTGTTGTAGCAAACAGAGTTTGTGCAGTGATGAGGCTATTCATGAGGACAGTTTAAGGTGACCTCTCTAATAAGCAGTCATAGCTAGAGCAACAACATGATGTGGGCAGCATGATGATTAAGAGCAGCAAGTTGTGTATATGGTACAACTCAGCAGTGAAGCAGCATGGTGCAGCGCAGGAACATGGTATGATGTTGCAATATGATGAAGTGCAACATATGGATGAGATGCAGCATAATGACAGGTGGAGTCACCTTGGAGAATCAGTTGAAGCAACATGTCTTCAACTGGTCTCATGTAGAGATGATCTATTCTCTTATCTAAGTCAAAGTGTTGACTTATGTTGTAAATGTACTTTCTCTCTCTCTCTGCTGAACTATTGAAGAACATAAAAGAAGAATTGACGAAGGGTTTCCCCACATTGGGGTTTGTCCCTGGCTAGCGCCACATCTTGTGTCCTCTTGCCTTGGCTTGTCTTCTGCAATTTATATTTATGTTCTATCTACAGTTTACTTTAATGCTAATGTGATTGCTAATCTAGAAAAGATATTGAGCTAACTGTGAAAATTGAAATAAATTGCTCTAACATAGAAAATACCTAAAATTAACATAAGCTTGCGACCTAGCACAAACCTACGTTGCCACCTACATCCCACCCAAAACAGCCATACCTTGCCTCTTTTCTTCCTTAACAAGCCCTTGAAACATCTCCTCCTTGCCTCGACCTTCCAACAAGGTACTCAGCCTTCTCTCTAGCATACAGATCCCTGAACTAGGCCTGAAATAACCCTCTCCTCCTTCATTGGTCTGCCTTTCCATGTTGCGGCCCTAGAATAGAAAATCCTCTCATCCACCGAGCTCTTTTCTTCTTATGTGTGTTGCACAAATTGATGCTCAAATGCCTCCTCCTTACCTCTTATTTATACTCATAAGAGGCCTCCTCCAAAACGTCATACTTGGGGCTTGTACAACTAACACAACATTAAGCCGACGTTGACACTTCTTGTGAAAACCCACACTTTGACTTCAAAAATTCATAACTTCATTTCTAGAGCTTTGATTTGAGTGATCTTCAAAGTGTTGGAATCGGCACACTAATCTCTGTCACCTCAAATTTTCTCATGCTCATTTTTTTCATGGTTTTGGCCCAAATCCTGATGGGTGCAAAGCCCCATGCTTGGGTTCCAAGCACACAAGTGACTCTTGTCATACTTTTCCCTCCAAACCGAACCCTAGGGCTTGGAGTACCTCCCAAGCTACTCAAAAATCAACATCCTTATAGAAGAAGAAGGTTGCATTTATAGCAACCTTTTGAACAACATTTGGAGAGGGTCGTCTAGGTTTCTATAAAGCCCTAACCAAACAACAAAAGGTAAAACATTATTCACCAAACCTAGAAGCATTAAAAGGTATGATGTGTTGATATGTTTATGTTGATTTGTGCTAGTGGATGAGTAGTCCAATTGAAGAGTTTGTATGGCCATTTTGTTGGAAACACTAAGAGGGAGGGGTGAATCAGTATTTCTTTGAGGGGTGAATCAGTATTTCTTTTCAATTGTTATTTTACCAGTTAAATCACTTATATTTAGGACACAAAATGAACAATAGGAATAAATGCTTTTATTAATATAATATTTACAATGAATCAAGTACAATATAGGTAGGGCTCCAACCCTAGATGAAGACACCCAAGTTCCAACCTAGGATGTGCCAAGCACCTACTTGAACTTTCCAAGGCACCGACCCCAGGGACTCCAATCCTATATCTTCTTCTTCAGGCACCAACCTGGATCCTTGAGGACTTCGATCCTCTAGGGCTCCAACCCTATACTTCAAGGCACCAACCTTGTTTGTTCGAGGCTCCAACCTTCTAAGCACCAACCCTCTAGGCTCCAACCCACTGTTGTACTTTGTCTAAATATGTTTGATAGAAAAATCACAACTCCCAAAGCCTTATTCACAGATCCTTGTCAATCTTCAATTGTAGTATCCATGTTATGTCATCAATGACAAACTTGTCATATAGAAGGTGTCTCCATAACTCTTCATATTACCCAAACAATTTCTCCAAGGTCACCTCATGATGACTACTGCATCATGGTCTCTGAGGATCTCCACAAATCTTCAAAGTCAGCTCCAAGGGAAAGGATGTATACTCTAAGACTTCTCCAGAAGAGTCTTCACAATCAATCCTCTTTCAAGAGTACTTCAAACTGGTTCAAAAGATGTTATCCAAACAAGATTGCGAAAAATTGTGCCTCCAACTCAAATCTGTCCAGCAATCTTCTCAAAGAGTTTAGTCTAAGCTTGCTTGAGTATTATCACAATGTATCTCCACGTTGTACAGTCACCTTATAAAAAGGCTTCCTTCTAAAGCTCTTTATCAGATATGTCTGCAAGATGTAACTGTGCACTACTCCAGATCTACTCAAAAGTTCCTTTTGAATCTGCTTCAAAATTATCTTCTGTCTAGAACACTTTCTTCACTAAGACTGCTTTCAACGATAGTCTCAAGGTCTTCAATAATGTTTCAAATAAACTGTTCAATGCCTTCAATAGATATGTTCCACTGTTATGCAATGTATACACTAGAATTCTTCCTTCAGTGTATATCTAACCAAGTTCACAAGTATATTCTCTTGAAACAAGTCTTGTAAGAGTATGATGCTCTTTAAATCTGCAAGATTATGATTACAACACAAAAAGGTCGCAGAGATATACAATACTGAGGTCACCAAGAGATACAGGTCTGGAATGTATCCACAGATTTAGGTCTGCAATTCACTCAATCTAGAAAATATCCACCACAGGTTCGAACCTTTGTTGTCACTGGTATCATCATATCTTTGGCTCACTCCACAGATTATTTGTTGCAGAGAATATCATTGTCCAAAAGATATAATACAGGTCTGTTTATTCAAAAAACTTCGCTGGTCCCAAAAATTGCAGGTTCAATGGTCTCTTTTTTTTTTAACTCGCGAGTTGAATGATAATCTTCAAGTTTTTCTTGCTTGACCTTCTGCAATCCGCGCTACTGTACTTCTTCTGTAATATTGACCAAAATATTGTTTGTGAAATGAAGTCTGAAGCCCTTATAAATAGTGATTTTTGTGAAATCAAATGAAGAGACACGTCAACGTAATTTGGCCAACATAAATTGGCTTAACACAGGTCGGCTCACTATCAGAATTATACCATTAAATTGCAAAATCAATAACTTTTAAACCACTTGGAGTTTCGGGCTGAGTAATAGCTCGCTGGAAAGGCAAAATTATGCTCTGCAAGATGGTGTAGGTGTCATAAACAAATTTTGCCTCTAAGGTAGCAAAAAATATTTTTAATGTGACTAATTATTTATTAGTGAAGAAATAGAGGCAGAGCAGAATGCCTTTGAGTGTTGGGATTCTTCATGGTTTGACTTCTTCATTGATTGTATTCATAATCATGTACTTGCCTTCTTCGCCATAGAGTCACCATCATCATGTACTTGATTGCCTTCTTCATCACCATGTCTTCTTCAACATATGGTCACCATCATTATGTAGTCTTCATTATTAGGATCACCGGAGGTACGGACATCAAGCTTCACATCATTGGAGGTTTGTCATCAAATCATCGAAGGTAGAACATGTCATCATGTGTATTTCTTCTAGGCCTTCATCAAGTACAGTGATATGGTAGTCTTTCATTATGATCAAGATACATGATTGACACTTCATTTATGTCTTGACAACTTAAACAAGAGTTGTAGTCATCCTCTGGCATCTTCAAGAATATTTTCCATCCCGGTCACTGCCATATCAACGATTGACATCAACTATTGAGATCAATGACAACCTATATTAACACATTTGTAGTTTGTTGGAGGGCAGCGTGAAAGTGTCCAAATCTGAGCCCTAAGTGCAGACCTTAGGAAGGACTCTAAGGGATGCTAGGAGTGGCAGATCGAAGAAGCTCAAGGTTTGGCCAGCCAGGAACAGTTTGTATAGCCCGTGTTCATTTTTGGAGAAGCGACATTTGATGATGATAGGTGGCAGCCCTCCTGCCCTATGTTAGTCTTCATTGGAGCAGCACAAGAAGAATATAGTGGGAAGAAAAGTCCCAAAAGAGCTAATGAGAAGCAGTGGGCAAAAGTCTCAAAGTGTTGTAGCCTTGAAGGACTAAGGAATGGCTAGTAAGCTTGAAGACCCTATGTGTTGGTTGCAGATGAACTTATGCTCGGCTAGAGGGCAGATTGGAGAGCTGAGTTTAGTGGCCTAAAGGAGTTGGTGCAGTGATAGAGGCAGGTGTTGCAGAACGGAAGCAAAGGACCTGCAATGTATATGATACGACAAAGTAGTTGTGATTGTCGACTACATCAGCGAGACCGTCAGTGTATCTTGTATCTTGTATTCTTATACTAGTGGATGTATGAGGGCCATTATCCATGATACGGGGGTTGTAAACAATTGTATTATCATTTTGATTAATATAACGAAGTTGGATTGTTGTATAAAATTGTAAAAATTTGTATATATTTTGTGCACTAGCAGATTTACTGTTGTATAATAGTCTGATGTGCAAAGTAGTCTTGTTGTGATACTTGGATTGGTAGCACCAGTGATTAAATTCTATCCTAGACCCCAGTATCGTGGAAAGACAACATATTGCACTAGGATTTAGGAGAAATCGGTGCAAGGAAATAAGAGTTGAGCCAAGCAAGGAAAGGATGAATTAGGATAAAATCTTGCAAGGGTGTTTCAACTTAGTACAAGCAGAGAAAACCATATTTGTTTCTAGTGAAACAGGACTGTGTCATAAGAGATCCATTGCTCTAAATTTCTATCAATAAAATTCTCAATCAAGTAGAGGGTTTTCCCAGTTGGGTTCCCTAGAAAAATTGTGTTTTTGATATTGTGTGATTGTGTTTATTTATGTTCCTATTCTGCTGCAAATTAAGTAGAAAATATTTTCTGTCTTGGGTTACAAGTTAGTTTCAGATTTGTTCATTCAAGCAGATCATAATTTTTGTGGATTTTCTACATGGTAACAGAGCAGTGAACAAAATCTAGACCCGCACACGGAGAATGCAGTTGGAATAAGACTATCCTAAGGTTCTTTTTTTGGGCAGCAGTTTTTATGACATCACAAGTGCATTCAATCAAAAGAAATGAGCTACTTGAAGCAACCGACATCTCAAGTGAAGCCAAGTGAAGAAGAAGATAAGGATGAATTTTCTAGTTTTGTTTTTGTCTTAAGTTCTAGCAGATTGACTCTAGGAGACCTGTGTGAAGATGTTCTAGGCATAGTTGTTTGAAGTGCAATAGTTCTGTGATCAAGCTATAGAGTTTTTGTGTGAGAGAAAAGAAGGTCGTGACCTCTGTTCTGGGCTAGAAGTAGAGGTTGGGAAAGGGTTGAATTTCTCTCCATGACAGTGCACGGATTACAGGCTAGTTGGAGGAGTTAGCACACAGGTTGGGTGACTAGTTATCCACATATTTGGAGGTGATCGCAGGCTTGAACCTTCCTCAGGTTTGCACTGTAACTTGGATGTGGATTACAGTCATGTATGCTCAAAACTGTGGTTATATCAGCCAAGGATAGTGAGGTAAGTAAAGTGCTCTTTTATGTTGATTGAATGCTAGGTTATGGCGGTTGTTTGATGAGTTTGAACAACAGTGACTACAACCCTAGTTCAGTGGATAAGTAGCAGACTTATCACTGATAAGAGGGTTGTGTATGTGAGCCCTAAGTATAGTATAAGAAGATTGTCTTACTGTTGTTAGAGGGTTGGTTCAACAGCCCTAGTTAGCATTGGTTATGTTCATACTAACCCAGTTTTGAAGACTGTTCAGAGTCTGGTATAGTCGTTTATTCCTGTGCTAAAGACTAGAGAGCCGAGACCCTAGGAGGCAATATATATCCTAGTGCAGAACTGAGATAAGAGGTTGCAATACCTCAAGATTGGACGTGGAGTTTTGTGGCATATATGTTCCTAAAGAGGGCCAAATGTGCTAAGATTGTTTCACAGTGATGCGATCTGGAAGAACAGTAGGAAGAGTTGGTATGGCGTGAACAGTGAGGGACTAATCTAGCACAAGTAGTGTGCTAAAACCAAAAGTGAAGAGGTCTATTCATAGGAGTGTTTGAACAAAATTATTATGGGCCCCAGTTCAAAGGTTTGAAGGATCAAATATGTGATGAAAGGGTTGGTTGATTTAGGGACTAGGATCAACATTCTGAAGTGAATAGAAGTTTGACAAGTGGACACATATGGAAGGCCTTATGAAAGTGATCTTGGAGCAGCTAAGACATTGTGTGGACGTAGAAGAGTATTGTTGATAAACGAATATTTGAACGATGTTTCTCATGTGCAAGCATGCAGTGGGTAGATGTACTTATCTGCTGTGAGAAGCCAGCCTTGTTGAAGACCTCAAGTACAGTGTTCATGGAAGGAGTCATGGTTGATAAGAGGGCAGTTCTAGAAGTCCCTAAGAGTAGTGATGGTGGAGCAGCCATATCAATGCTAGTGGGCAGTTTGTTGAAGGCCCTAAGAGCTAACGATCTTGGAGGAGCAAGAGAGAAGCTAGTGGGCAGATTTGTTTGAGACGGGTGCAGCTTTGAGCAGCAAGGCAAGGAGAGCTCAGAGTAGAGAAGTGGTGGTTGAGTGAGAGCAAGATCGAGCTCTCAAGATGGAGCCTCAGCTAGTATCTCAATTTGAATCTAAGCTAGTTGTCAATTTAGCTGACCAACAGTATGATGATGACCATAGCCCAGGGCGAGTGGAAGCAACCACTCAATCAAAGACTCTCAGTATAGGGAGGGTTCGAGCCAAGTGGGTAGAGAATTTGGTTAAGGGAGATCAAATGAGAGTTGAATCTTCCAGTATCACTTCCAGCAAGGGGAAGTAACCATAGAGGTGCACAGGGTACATGGCACTTATTACTGAAGTGATGGGCTAGCAAAACATGGTGAGAAAGAACCGGTCTTCAGATCAAATTCCGCAGAAGGAAGCTGGAAAGTCTTCTAGTTCAGAGGGAGAATTTGCAGCAACAGAGAACGTGGTAGTGTCGGAGATAGATCCAAGTGGACAAGGTTCTTCTAGAAGCACCTTGCTCACTAAGAGGGAGTGCTGAAAATAGTTGCGAGAAAGGTCCTTCCTTGACTTGTGCCTTAGTCAAAGAAACTAGACGCAGTTTTTCCTTAGCATGCACAAGTTCCTATAAGTTAGGAACCAATTCCTATAAGTTAGGAGCCAATTCCTATAAGTTAGGACAAATTCCTAAAATTTAGGGCAAATTCCTAAAATTTAGGATGAATGCATAAAGCAATTTGACTAGAGCAGATGTGGAAGGCTTAGTTGTTGTCTCTTAGTGCAAGTTATCTTTGGAAAAAGACAAGCCAGTGATTCTTAAGTTCTAAATTTGGGCAAGACGAGTTACATGAGTCAGTTAGACTCAGTTAAATCAATCAATCCCTAGTTCGATTTCCAAAAATAGCAACTTGCTAGATTTAGCCTATTCGAAAAGCTTATAAGGAGGACCAAGGCACAAAATTATTCAATCGTTTTGTGAGCACGAATTGGTGAGACGAGGCAATAGAGAGCACGTGTTTGTGCAGGAGCTTTTGCTAGGAAGGGCAAATTGATAGAGGAGAATTCCTTGAGGAATGCACTAGGATTTAGGAGTAATTACTAAATAATAGGAGCCTTTATTGTGCTAGGATTTAGGAGAAATCAATGCAAGGAAATAGGAGTTGAGCCATAAAAGGAAATGAAGAAGCAGGATTTGGTCTTGTAAAGGTATTTCAGCTTAGTACAAGCAAAGAAAATCATATTGGTTTCTATTGAAACAGGACTGTGTTGTAAGAGATCCATTGCTCTAAATTTCTACCAATAAAATTCTCAATCAAGCAGAGGATTTTCCCAATGGTGTTCCCTAGAAAAAATGTGCTTTTGATATTTTGTGACTTTGTTTATATTTGTTCCTATTTTGCTGCAAATTAAGTAGAGAAAATTTTGTGTCTTGGGTTACGAGTTAGTTTTAGGTTTGTTCATTCAAGCAGATCAAAATTTTCATGGATTTTCTACACATCGAACTTTGGTGTATGGAGAATCTAGTGCTTTCTTATTCTAGAAGAGCATGGACTGAAGGAGTTTTCTTCAACACATATTGTTGTACAAACAGATCCTATCATGTTGCATGAGTACCGAAAAGATGGTGCCAGGGACAGGCATATTATTCTAAATAGGGTCAAGGACCACATAGTTCCACATTTAGTGGAAGAAGATACAACCAAGAAGATGTGGGATGCCATCAACAAAATTTTCCAAGACAAAAATATGAATCGGAAAATGATCCTAAGAGAGAAGCTCAAAAGCACCAGAAAAAATAAGGGAGAAAACGTTGTCAGTTATCTCACTCACATTAGAACTGTCAAAGATAAGCTAGCAACCATTGGAGAGAAGGTTGAGGACGAAGAGATTGTGAGAACAACTTTGAATAGTTTTAGAAGCAATGGGATGTTTTCGTGCAAGTGGTTACTAGAAGATCTCATTTTCCTAGTTGGGAACACTTGTGGAATGACTTCACACAGGAGGAGCTTCGACTGAGCCTTGTGAAAGGCAACAGTGGTACTAGCAGTAGTTTTGAGTAGAAGGGAGATGACAATGATAATATTGCTCTTGTGAACAAGGGAAAAGTGAAGAAGGGATCCAGTAAGGGGTCCAACTCCAAGGAGGAAAAGAAGAAGGACATGTCAAAGATCAAATGTTATGATTATCACGAGTTTGGCCATTACCGCATCAATTGCCCACACAAGAAGAAAGGTGACAAGAAGGGCGAGAAGCAAACAACAACGGTAGCAGATGAGCTTTCTACACAAATGGAGGATGACTTTACACCCATCGCTTGCAGCAGCAGTCTGGGAGAGTCGTGGCATAGTGAAATGGGCCATGTGGTACTCAAGGAGACAGGTGTTCCAGATGCGAGCACAGAGCACAATGGTGTCCAATGTAGAACACCTTACGCTAAGAGGGAGTATTGGTTGATGTATCTCAAACAAGTGTTCTAGCTTCAAGAGGTGTTAGTAAGGCTAGGAACACAAGAGCGGAAAATATCTCCAAACCTAGTTTATTTTATAAAGTGAAAATGTCTTAATTAAATTAATTAATCAGTTTTAATTATTTTCCTAAGTTTTAACTGAGGGAAATAGATTAATTAATTAGTAGTAATTGAGACATGATCTATTTTCCTCTAGAGACTTCTAATAAAGTTTCTAAGTGATCTTAGCCATCAATTAGAGCATTTCAAATCTAGGTCTTGGTCATTGATTTCTCAATGAGAGATTATAAAGGAAATCGATGGGTAACCTTGGAGATCAATTCATTGGAGTGAAGAGGGCGCAGTGATAGCGTGGGGTTTGAGAACAGTGAGGGTTTTAGCAACAGTTGAAGCAATAAATATTTCTGGAGTTTTTTTTATCAATATTCTTTTAGTTTCTGAGTTTCTGAGATCAGGAGTAGGAATTCTCCCAGAGTTATTTTGCAGACAAGAGAGGTCAAGATTACCATGAGAGGTCGTACAAGATTACCAGGAGAGGTCGTATAAGTTGCAAGTTAGCAGATTGAGATTTCCAGTTGTAGAGAAAATTACAGGAAATCAATTCGATAGTAGAGACGATGGATTACCGGAATTCGAAGCAAATTGCAAGAATAGCAATGCAAATTGCAAGACAGGCCATGTTAGGTTGCAAAGGGAGGTCGTAAGCCTTCCAATGGTTAGATCAACATGTGGAGGTGAAGTAATGTTTTTGTCGGAGCTTTATGTGGTTTGGCAAGGAGTTGTAATATTTATCAATCGCAAAATTTGTTGAAGATTAATAATAAAACCCTCAAATCCGAAGAATTGGTTTTCCCTTTAGAGTTTTTCCTGGAATGTTTTGTCCAAAAATATTGTGTCCATTGTGTGATTGGTTTTCTCAAGTTTTCTTATCATAGTTTTCGTAATTTATTTAATTGGTGAAATTTGCAGGTGCGTTTTATTTGTTATTTGCAATAAATAATTTGTTGGGAAAAATAATCTATTTAAAGACAGGAGAATAATAATCGGATTAACCGCAGATTGAATTTTTCACACAAAGAAGGGATTCAGTAAAGGATCCAACTCCAAGGAGGAAAAGAAGGCCATGTCGAAGATCAAGTGTTATGGTTGTCATGAGTTTATTACCATAGCAATTTCCCGCACAAGAAGAAAGGTGACAAAAAGGGCGAGAAGTAGACAGTGGCAGCCACAAATGAACTTTCAAGACGAATGGAGGATGAGTTTTCACTCATCTCTTGCAGCAACAGTCCAGGAGAGTTGTAGAATAGTGAAATGGGCCATGGGGTAATCAAGGTGACAGGTGTTCCAAATGTGAGCATAGAGCATGATGATGTACAATGTAGAACACCTTCCTTGCTAAGAGGGAGTGTTGGTTGATTTAGCTCAGACAAGTGTTCTGGCCTCAGGTGGTGTCAGTGAGGCTAGGAACACAAGAGTGGAAAATATCTCCAAGCCCAAGTTATTGTCTTGAATGTAAATGTCTTAATTAAATTAATTAATCAATTTTTAATTATTTTCGTAAGTTTTAACTTAGGGAAATAGATTAATTAATTAGTAATAATTGAGACATGGTCGATTTTCCTCTAGAGACTTCTAGTAAAATTTCTACGTGATCTTAGCCATCGATTAGATCATTTCTGATCTAGATCTTGGTCTTTGGTTTCTCAACAAGAGATTATAAAGGAAATCAATGAGCAGCCTTGGAGATCACTTCATTGCAGTGAAGAGGGCACAGTGATAGCATGGGGTTTGACATCAACGAGGGTTTCAGAAATAGTTGAAGCAATAAATATGTCTCGATTTTTTTTCATCGGTATTCTTCCTATTTCCAAGATCTAGAGGAGGAATTCTACTAGAGTTATTCTGCAGACAAGAGAGGTCATATGAGATTTCTAGGAGAGGTTGTACAAGTTTCCACTTTAGCATATCGATATTTCCAATTATAGAGCAAATTGTAAGAAATCACTGTGATTGTAGGCAAGGTGGATTGCAAGAATTCGCATTGCAAATTGCAGGAAAGGCCATGTTAGATTACAGAGGGAGGATGTGAGCCTTCTAGTGGTCAAATCGACTTGTGGAGGTGAAGAAATATTTTGTCAGAGCTTTGTCGGGGTTTGGCTAGTAGTGTTGTAATATTTATCAATTGCAAAATTTGCTGAATAATAATAAAACCCTCATATCTGAAGCATTGGTTTTCCCTTTAGTGGTTTTCCAGAGATGTTTTGTCTAAAAATATTGGTGTCCATTTTTTTATTGGTTTTCTATCAAAGTTTCTGCAGTTTATTTTTGTGAATATTGTAATCGTGTTTTTATTCAGTAGTTGCAATAAAATATTTTTGCTCAAAATTAAATACATTGTATAATTATCGGATGATTGCAATAAGCGATATTTTTATCGAATTTTCACTTTCATGTCCCTTCCCAAATAAATTTGTAACAGGTTTTGGTCTCTCCACAATTTTGCATAAATTTTTATAAGTAAAGGAGCCCAAGCATTTTTTACTTAGGAACTTAGGAGAAAGGAAGGCTGAATTAGATTGCTAGTGGAAGGTGGTGGTCACCGACGTGAGAAAACACACTTGGGAACTTGGGCAATTCGAATTGCATTGGAGGGGAATCGGATGGCTTGGAGAGGGGCCCACATGGGGAAAGGAAGGCCCACGAAGATATAAGGAGGAAGAGCTCCCCAATTGAGGTATTCATTTGCACATCGAATTTACTTGTTTTGCTCGAGCTGCTTAGCCGAGTTACTTGGCTGTTTAGCATCGATTTTCTCAGGCGAGAGACTTAACCTTTCCTTCAGGGGACTTCGAGTGCCACCCTAGGAAGGGATTTCAAACTACCTTGAGGAGAACCAGAGGAGATTTATTTCCATACCACTCAGCCTTCGAACCAACAGAGCATATTTCTGGAACATGCAAAAAGGAAACACGCAAAGGTGATTGGGAGTTCATCCGGGCAACACTTGCCAAGAAAGTTTGGAGAGTTAGAGTACAACAGAGGATTAGCGTTTTGTAGGAGTTTGGGAGCAAGAGTTTGTTGCATTTGGGCAGCTCGACTTACAACTTTTGTGGACTGTGCAGAGGGCCATTTTGGGGCTCACGTGGGAGTCGGTGGAGAGAGCTATGGAGCTAGGGTCAGTTGGAAGAAGGGAGGGAAGCCATAGGGGATAGCATCTCAATGTTTGGGGCAGATTTGGAGCGCTTTCCCAAACAATTTCAGACAGGCCGAGATTGCGAGTGTGAGGATGACGTGGTCCTTGGATGTCGATTTTCAGGGGTTTGAACTAGGCCAAACCCTTCCTGGGTTTTGGTGGGTTTTTGTTGAGGAGTTGGGAGCTAAAGTTGCAGAATTTCTGAGGATAGGAAGCAACGTTTCCAGCACATCCTTTCTAGCAGGCAACACAGATTTATGGGCAACATAGACCACCTCTGGAGCAACAGTTGGGTAGCTCTAGGATCATCATTTGCTCACCTAGGTTTTGTCACACTTGTCCTTGGAGACAAGCCTAGGTGCACCATTCAATCACTATTGTATTTGCCCCAAAAAGATTTATTAAAATGGCTCAGATGTTCTCTATTTCCAGTGCTTTCATGGGTGTTTACTAATTGTATCTCATTTCTGGATTTGGTTTGTCTATTTTCTTTGTGTATCACTGAATTTCCTAGTTAGGAACATTACATTCACATAGGAGGAAGGGGAACAACTCCTCAAAAAATAGCTCCAATAAAGGCTCAAATAATGCTTATTATCCTTCAAATTTTTCCTTAAATGAAGGCCCATGCCTATACTATAATTCAGGGCACTTCCATGATGCCTGGGAATGACTTTTCAAGCTCAATAATTGGTCATAAAACCCTCAATAAATAAAGTGACGTCCAACATCGAAGAAATAAATTTTCATTGAGGATGCAACATTCCCTTGGACTCTTTTTTGATTTGGCTTGGAAATGTTTGAAATAACCTTGGGGGCTCTCCTTCACCCATATGTTTCCTTATCTTTCCTTGATAAGGGCTTATCCTTGCCCTAAGAGGACTCAATCTTCTTTTCTTTGTTGTTAATCCTCCAATGACTACCTTATTTGAGTGATAATGCTTGTTCTTAACCTTTGAATTGACCTTATTTTTCTTATTTTATCCCTTGGGGGCTAACATGCTCACTTTATGCCTTAACGTCCACCTTGGAGGGACCTATTTTGCTTGCTTGAAGAATTCAGCCTCCTTATATTCCTTGGAATGCTACCGGCCAACTTGATTTGAAGGCTCTTGACCCTTTCTTGGTGTAGTTTGGAGTTTATACTCGATAATTAGCCCTTGGAGGCTCTAATTTGCACAATTAAGCTTCAGCGTTTCATCATTTTCACTCATATTCCTTCATTACTCCATCCAATAGCCCCAAAGATGATGATATCATGCCCACGTGTGGAATAAATGCTTGTTTGATGTCACTTCGTATTGAGCATTGAGCTGATTTGGCTTGCGGATAACACCTACTTGCCACATTTTCCTTTTCCACTCCATCACTTGCCTTCAAATCTTGTTGTTTGCAATGCCACATAGAAAGCTCTTTTGCCCTGAAAATGGGTCCACTGTTGTAACCTAAGTCACCAGATTCGCCGAATTTTATCCATGAAATTCGAAATTCGGTGATTTTCAAGCTGCAACGAATTTAATCCCGAATTTAATCCCGAATTCGAATTTAATCCCGAATTTAATCTGCATGAACAATTTTCTAAATTTAAAGTTTAAACTTTTGGTTATTAATTTCCAGTTTGCTGAAACTTGAAGAAACAAATTTTGGTGTTTAGTATTTACCATGAATTGAATGTTTAATTTCACAATGTTGCTGCCAGCAGCCTCATGTATGTTATGGCTTGTTAATATGTTATTAAGCATTGAACTGCTGCTGTTTTTTCATTCATGAGCACTATTTCTTTCATTCATTCATTCATGAGCATTGTTTTTTCATTGTTGAACATGAGCACTATTTATTAAGCATTGAACTGCTGTTGTAGCCTGTTATTAAGCATTGAACTGCTGCTATTAAAGTGTCAAATGTTAATGCATTCATTCATCTTGGAATTATGTAACTTCCAGTCATAGATTTATATGAATTTGACTTTAAATTGAATATATATATATATATATATATATTTTCGAATTTCTATATGTCGAACTTTATGTCGAATTTTATTGACAAAATTTTAGTTGGCGAACTTTATTCGAATTTCATGGTCGCCGAACTCGAACTCGAACTCGAACTTGGTGACTTAGGTTGTAACTAGAAATCTGTGAGGCCATTCTAACTGCTTTGAAAGACAAGTGGTTCGTCTTGACATAGAGAATCAAATGGACACCTTCTTTGCCCCAAAGGACATAGCACGATGTCTCAATAGACACAAATGCATTGGAAACTATTGGACTATCAGGATGGAAATCCAAGGCCAAAGGGGAGCACAAAATAGATAAGGCACATGGCACATGTAGGGTAGGGGGATGCACCAGGATCTGAAGGGATAATGTCAAGGGAAAGTACATATGGTGATAACCCTTACAAGGCTTTATTGACACAAGTGCTTCCTTAAACCATGAGTCATAGCAATGCCTACCCCATGATACCTGCACACCATCCCAAGGTAGCAGAATACCCATCAAGGCAGGGAGTTACTATCGACTAGGGGGAAGTCAACAATGCCACAAAGCAAGACATGTCATGAAATAAAGAAGACCGGGAGTAGCCATGGTCACCCACAACAACAGGGATCTAATAGACTTTCACAAATAACACACACCCACATGGCTTTACAGGGCTATAAGGCACATCTTTTGGGCTTATATGGTGTGGCCAAAAAGTCCTGGAGTACCCTTGCTGAAATAGGGGTAACAGGTTGTATGTGCATGGATTATGTCTCTACCATCTTCATCATTTTGTCATCTCTCCAGTTCAATATTTTGCTTGCCATTAGTTCTACGATGAACTTGCTTGTGATGCAAGTTGCATGGGTGGATAGACTCATCATCTATGACCATGCTTCATATTAGGTTTTTAGGGAGTTAGGGATTACTAGTTCAATGTTTATGATGTGTAATGTGTTGGTGTGTTGTGAGTTTGGGGATCTGGGGTCCAAGGTTAAGAGTGCATTGACAATAGAATTTGGTCTTGTTGTGGGATATTTCCACGAGCCTACCAGTAAACCACAGCCCAAAAGAATTTGACCTCCTCGCATTTTACTGGGCCAGTTGGAGAATACTTGAGCTTGTTATCATAACTGTAAAATTTCATAAATTTTACTACAATAGAGTTGATTTTATTTTGGATAGCAAAGGTAGTTTAGCATGGTAACTGTTAAAGTAGAGATTAACAAAGCCAAGATAATGTCTTAGGAGAAGATTTTGAAAACAGTATTCAAATGACTTACTACAACACACTTGTCATCGGGATTTTCTTTACATCAAAATAAGATCAAGCATAATAGTCCTCCAGTTTAGGTACCCTGATCATTCTGACTTCTCTCCAGTAGATTGATGCTTCTGATTTAAGTTTTGAGTCATTCAAGTCTTTATGCAAGCTTTGTGTCTGAGTAAAATTTTGTCAATACAAGATTTCACTTTCCATGGACTGTCTTATCAAGTGATTGCATTTTAGTGTATTTATAGTATTAGATATGAAATTTTATGTTCCCAAACTTGTCATGCCAATGGTTAAGAACACTTCCAAGATATATTTCCATTTTCACTAGAGAAACTTACATTGTTCTTCAAAAGGTTTCTATTTCCATTGAAGAAACACAGAACATTATATTGTGCTTCAAAATGTTTCTGGTTCCATTGAAAAAACTATTATATCTTACTATGAATATCAAGTGTATATAGATATAGGAGGGTGTGAGGATTGAATCCAAGAATTCTTCTCCTTATCCATCCACAAAAGGACTCTGTATTCTTATTTGCATTGACGCTGATCTTGAAAAATTCTCTCCATATAATATCTGATTGAATAAAATACTCACGAATTGCTTTTCCCTTACAGATGTGAAGCAGATGAGGCAGATTTTAGCATATATGAAGCCAGCCAATAAATTCTCTTGTATGATAAAATAGCTTGAAAATTGACACCAACCATCAAGGCCAAAAACTTTATTGCTGGTCCTGATTGATTAAACAAAGTTGTGACAACATAAGATGTTAGATATTACATATTATGATGCACCCAATTCTTAGAGTCATATTAGTCCTCTTTATTATAGTGTTCACTATTTCAACTTTCTGCTCTCTCCCGTTACAGAAACCCATGACAGGAAAAATGATAAGTCGAGAAAAAATATTCTTGGAATTCTTGTATTGGACAACTCTATGGCCTTGATAGAAGCCTGAAATTTGAATGCTACCAACAATATATTTAGTTTAGGTAGTTGTAACATTCAGTCTGCATTCAGAATTATAGGGAAAGGTTTGTATGTCATATTGGTTTTTAAGTTTTGTTTCTCTTACTATGGTCTTTATCTCAGACTATGTGCCCATTCTTAATCTAAGTGGTGTAGTATGACTGTTCTTAGCCTAAGAGTACCTGATTAATTATTCTTTAAACTAAGGATGAAGAATGATCTTCAAATGTTCATAAATGCTGTGTAAAAATAGCATACCTTTGTTATATTACCAGTTACAGTTGGCAATGCTGATGCATATACTCTTTCTCTTGCCTCTTTTGCCTGGCCACAAGACAACCAAATCTCAAGCATTCATTATCATGGCCAGAACAGTATAATGTAAAATTGAAATTTGTATTAATTTTGATGTTCTATTTCAACTGTCTCTTAGCATTCCTGCAAGCTATATCAGAGCCCTCTGGTTCATGTATGCTTTTATCATATTCATTCTATGTGTTTTGTTCACATTCCTTCCGCTTTTTCTTTTCTTATTTAGGTGGGGGAAGAGCTGAAGCAATGTACCTGCTTTTCCCATTCCATACACAACGTTATTATGAACAGTAGAATTGCCTGTGCACAAAGCCCACAAAGAATTCCAAGCCAAAGTCCCTGAAATGTCCAACACAATTCAGCAGAAGATGTAACATACACGAATATATAAGAGTTTCCTGTATTTGAATAAATCAGCTAACTAATGCCTATTGAGAACATATGTTTTTACTACCATCACTGGGAAGAGCTGGCACTCTCAAACAAGTTCTTCATTTTCGAGAGGCCATTACTTAACTGTGTCCATATCAAATTTAGAGATTCCACATAAAATTTTAGTTAGAAACTGTTTTGAATTTGAAATTTTGCAATACAGCAGGCTCAAACAGGCACTAAAATAGTTTACCATCTTTGTTGCAAGAAAGTCAGATGATGAGAACTAATTTGACATTGAAGAATGGCCTGCATATATGTATTATGTAGCAGTCGAAAACTGGTGATGACAAATAATGTGATGGTGGAATAGTTTGCATCTATGTAGCCATTACACTCAAAGATTGAGAACTAATGTCCAGTTTGCTTACTGTTATTGAATTGCTAGAAAAGGTCTATTCACAGATTTCAGTCTTGATATCCTATCTCAAATGAACATTCAAATCAAACATCAGGGTTATCATTTTTAGGTATGAGAGACTCGTTGTCATGTCCCTTCTCAAACACATTTGTAACAAGGTTTTTCCACACATTTTTGCACAATTTTGGCTAAGGGAAAGAACCCAGCATTTTCGACTTAGGATCTTAGGAGGAAATTCGACTTAATTTGGTTGCTAGTGGAAGGTGGGGGCCACCCACGTTGGAATTCGAACTAGGCCATTCAAATGGTCAGGAGGGAATTCGAAGTGTTGGATGGAGGGGCCCACATGAGGCAAGGAAGGCCCACAAAGATAAAAGGAGGAGAGAACTCTCATTTGGATTCATTCTTACACCTTGCAATCAAAATTACTTGACTGTTTGCTCTGCTGTTTAGTTGAGTCAACCGGCTATTTAGCCACGAAGCTCTCAAGCGGGAGATTCAACCTCTACTTTGGGGGATCATCCGTGCCCGCCCTAGAGAGGCAGTTCCATAAGTATTTCAGGAGTTCTAGGAGTGTGTAAATGTAATGTTCCTAAACAGGAATTTAAGTGATAATCCAAATAAACAAACAGTGCAGCAGTGAGAAATTAAAAACATGTATCAAACACCCATGAAACACTGTAAAACTAGGACTGCTGAGCCATATATTATGGACTATGAGAGCATGAGTACAATATATAAATGAAGTGGTGCACCTGGGCTTGTCTCAAGGACAAGCTGGACCAAACCCAGGTGGTGGAATAGCTGGAAAGATGACTTCTTAGTTGCTGCACCACTATGCATTGTGATGTCCCAGTAAACTGTTGACTTTGGCCTGCTGGAATGTGCCCAAAAACCACCCAGAAAATTCTATCCTTTTAGCCTTAGACTCCTTGGACAAAACCCAAAAAACCCAGAAGGGAATTTCTCTGATTTTGAATTTGGATTTTCGGCCTCTTGGGAGCCCCTCTCTGGCTACTGCTGCCAAATTCGATCTGCAAGGAGGAGCCCACAAATCCACCTAGAAACACCCCTCAAATGCTGCTTTCACCTGTAGTAGCTGATCCCTTGCTCCCCGAATGGTCCTTGGCCTTGATGGCTGCTCACCAAAGCCCCACGAATTTGCTGCCAAAGGCCACTACGCAGTCCCTCTGCCCAGAAATGCATATTTTTGTGTGTACTGACTAGATGGTTGCCAAACTCTGAGAAAATATCCTCAGCCCTCTACCTTCCTTGCTCCCAGAACTCCCAAAAAGTTAGGGACCTCCTGGCTGGCTCAAACCTCTTCTGCGTATTTCTGGCTGCCCAGAAAATACGCAGTCCCTTCCTCTACGTGGCTGGATGAACTGTGAATCGATTTTGAAACTCCTGCAACCTCTGTGGAACAATCTCCCTAGGGTGGGCACGAATAGTCCCCCGAAGTAGAGGTTGAATCTTCCCTGCGAAATATTCGTGGCTATATAGCCGGTAGACTCGCTAAGAAGTAGAGCATACAAGAGTGACCTTGTTTGTCAAATAATCAGAATCCTACAAAATGAGAGCTCCATCCTCTTTTATCACTTTGGACCCCCTTAGCCTCTTGTGGGCCCCTCCTTCCACTAGTTCAAATTCCCTCCAAAGCATTCCTTGGCCAAGTTCAAATTACGCATGTGGTGGCCCCCCACATTCTAATAGCTGCTAAAAATAAATCAAATTGCCTAGAGTTCCTAAGTTTTGCATGTGGGTCCTCCTCCTAAGCCAAAAATGATGCTAAAATTGTGTTGCTGCACCCTATGACTAATTCATTTGAGAAGGGACATGACAGTCCTCCCCTCCCAAATGTTGTTTGCCCTCAAGCAACCTCAAAGCGAGTGCTCTAGTATGTGTTCACCCTCCCAGGTGACATCTTCATCCGGCAAGTTCTTCCAGTGCACCAAGAACTCCCTGACGGTTCTGCTCCTCATTCTTCTCTCCTTGCTTTCCAGTATGGCCTCTGGTTCTAACACCAAATGGCCCTCATCATCCAATGGGGGTAGATCAACTGTTGCAGTCATTTGTTGCCCCAACACCTTCTTTAGGCATGAGACATGAAATGTGTTATGGATCCTGCTCCCTGGAGGCAGCGCTAGCTCATAGGCCACCTCCCCAACCCGCATAGTCACCTGGTAGGGCCCATAGAAGCGTGGTTGTAGCTTCTCAACCCCCTTCTATTTCAGCATAGACTGTCTGTAAGGCTGCAACCGGAGGTACACTAGGTCCCCCCCTCAAAGTGCCTCTGTACCTTGTGCCAATCTGCATATAGTTTTCGTTGATTCTAGGTTGTCGCTGGATTATCCTTGAGAGCTTTGAGGATATCTTGGCTCTCTTGGACCCATTATTTGGCCTTTGGGGCCCAGCTGTCTCCGAAAATAACATCAGCAAAATTTATAGCATCATAACGATAGAGGGCACAGAAAGGAGTCATACTGATAGACATGTGGTGTGTGGTGTTGTAGTAGAACTCGCCCAAGTGCAACTACCAAATCCACGCCCTTTACTGACCTGTCACATAGTTCCTCATGTACCCCTCCAACCACTGGTTGACCCTCTCTATTTGGTCGTCCGTCTGAGGGTGGTAACTAGTGCTAGGAGTAAGCTCTGTCCCAACTAACCTGAAAAGCTCCTGCCAAAATCCACCCATGAATCTACTGTCCCTGACACTAACAATGTTCTTGGAGAGTCCATGTAGTCTGAAAACCTCTCGGAAGAACAACTCGGCAACCAGGGCTGCCGTGAATCTAGTGAGGATGGCAAAGAAGTGGGCAAATTTGGTCAACCCGTTGACCACCACATATATGCAATCCTTCCCCTAAACTGTGGGGAGCCCTGTGATGAAATCCATTAAGATACTTTCCCATTTCCCCTCTAGAATGGGAAGTGGTTGTAATAGCCCTGCAGGGTGAGTCAACTCCCCCTTGTTCCACTGGCAGGCCTCACACTCCCTTACGTGCTACAACACGTCCTCCTTGAGGCCTTTCCACGTGAACCTCTCCCAAACCGCCATGTAAGTCTTCCGGAACCCCTACTGTCTAGAAAGTGGTGAATCGTGAGCTGCCTGGAGTGTCCTCTCCCTCAACTGCGAGTTGGGCACTAAGTAAATGCGCCCCTTGTAATAGATGACCTCATCCATCACAGGATAATTCTCATCCGCATGTGTCCCCTCTAACACCTAGCAGGCCTTCCTGTCCTTGGAGTACTCAACCAACAACTGAGCCTTCCAATCCTGGCAAATGCTCATAAGAGATAACCCAGCCGGTCTCCTGGATAGAGCATCGGCCACCACATTGTGCTTGCCCCACACATACTCAATATCGAAGTCGTAGGGCTGCACCTTTCTGACCCATCTCTATTGCCTATCATTGAGGCCCTACTGCCCCATGAAATGTCAAAGACTGTTTTGGTCAATCTTCACTCGGAAACGGTTGCCCACCAAAATTGGCGGAACTTGGCCAATGAATGCATGATGGCCAACATCTCCTTGTCATATATAGAATATGGTAGCTCAAGCGGTAGAAGCTTCCGATTCTCGAAAGCTATGGGGTGCCCCTCCTGTGACAATACGGTTCCAACTCCTACCCCTGATGCATCACACTCCACTGTGAATGGCTGGGAAAAATCCGGGAGTGCCAAAACAGGGCAACTGCTCATCACCTCTTTGAGGCGATCAAAAGCAGCCTGTGCTCCCTCAGTCCATGCGAAGGCCCCTTTCTTGATCAAGTTGGTCAAGGGCGCTGCTAGCTGTGAGAACCCCTTGAAAAACTTCCTGTAGTAAGTGAAAATGCCCAAGAAGTCTGTCAGCATAGTCACGTCTCAGGGTACTAGCCAATCCCGGATGGCCCAGATCTTCTCCTCACGAACCTTCACCCCGTCTGCGCCAATAATATGCCCGAGATAGAGCATCTCTGTCAATCCAAACTCGCATTTGGAGAGCTTGGCATAAAACTGCTGCTCCTCCAGAATGCGCAGTTCCTCCTCCAAGTGTTGGAGGTGCTCCTCCCATGTCCAGCTATAGATCAGGATGTCATCAAAAAACACTAGCATGAACCTCCACAACTGCCCCCCAAAAGATGTGGTTCATGCAAGACTGAAATGTGGCGAGAGCGTTGGTCAGCCCAAATGGCATGACCAGAAACTCAAAGTGCCCATAGTGGCACCGGAATGCTATCTTTGGAATGTCCTAATCCCAAACTCTGATCTGGTGGTACCCTGAATGCAGATCAATCTTAGAGAAGTACTTGGCTCCTCTAAGCTCATCAATGCGGGGAATGGGGTACGGGTTCTTGAGGGTCTTCCTGTTAAGGGCTCTGTAGTCTATGCACATCCTGACGGTCCCATCCTTCTTCTTCACCAGTACTGCCGAAGAAGCGAAGGGACTAGAACTAGGCCTCATGTGACCCAAAGCAAGTAGCTCCTAAATAGCCTTCTCTATCTCGTCCTTATAGGCTTTGGGGTTCCTGTAAGGAGTAGTGATGACAACTTGTATACCTGGCTCTAGCTCAATGGTGTGCTCAAACCCTCTATCTGGTTGCTGCCCTAGTGGAATGTCCTCGAACACCACTACGTACCTGTCTAGTAGCACCTCTATGTCTGCTGGTGGTGACTATGCTTGTCCCCCAGCCTCTGAGATCCTCAACTCGACTGCCCATGCAATGTCCCCATGTCGAAGATTTGCCTCCATCTTGTGGACCGAAATTGTCTGAGCCGGATAAGATTGCATGCCTCTCAAAACCACTAGTTTGTCTTCTGGCCCCATGAACTCCATCTCAGGTTTCTTCTAGTCTGTCGTAACTCTCCCAAGTGAATACAGCCACTGGACACCCATCACCACGTTGGTGTATGGCACATCGACCACAAAGAAGTGGTCTGTCATCGAGTAGTTTCCCATAACTACTGTCAAGGACGGCACATATCTGGTACATTGGATGGTATGGAAACCTAGCACTAGGACGGAGAATCCCTCAAACTCTGGCATGGTGAGGCCCCTCCTTTGGACCAACTGTGCATCTATGAAGTTCTGGGTAGCTCCACTATCCACTAGTACCGAAACCCTTTATCCCTGTACTGTACCTCTGATCCAGAGTGTCAAAAACTTAGGAATCCCACATAGCGAAGAAAGGACTCCCCCTGATGAGGCAAGAGATGCCCCTCCCTGTGGAGGTGGTGGTGGTGGCGGCCCTCTGTCCCTCGAACTCTCTCCATCTGTCCCACCACAATTGTGCTCCACCTCATCCTCCTGGTCACTGTCAGAAAAGACCTGTAATGTGCTCTACCCGCTATGCACCTATGGCCTGGTGCCTAGGGCTCTCTGCATGTGAAGCATAGCTTCCTCCTCCAGAGATCCTTTTGTGTCTCCTCATCTAGCTGCCCCCTCCCCTGTCTGGTCCTCGGTGGTGGGTGTCTAGTCTCATGCCCCTTCTATGGGAAAGGGGTCCGTGCAGGGAATGGCACTCTGGTCTTAGGGATGGCCCCTTGCAAATCTCTGGCGAACACCACCACCTCCTGCAGCTTAGAGGGTCTGTGTGACTTCACCAGTCCACACAGAGGCTCAAGCAAGCCCTCAATGAAGGTGTACACCCTCCTAGCCTTGGACAGATCCAGGACCATCACTGACACTCACAAAAAATCAGAAAAATATTGCTCTGGGTTGCTTGTCTGGCGCAGTTGTGTCAACTCCCTGAAGGATGCCTCTGAATCCCTCTGATCAAATTGCTCCACCACCCTCTTGGTGAAGTCCTCATACAAAACTATCTGGGCATGCCCCAAAGTGGTTAGGCCATAAAACCACCAGTCATGGGCTTCCCCGTCCAAGTATAGCGCTGGCATCTTAATGGCCTCCTGTTCCATCATCCAGTTGAGTTGAAAGTATGTGTCAATAATTTCAACCCAAGCCCTGGCTGTGCACTTGGCAGCGCCATCAAATGTAGGGAAGTACATCCTCCTTATATCTGTAGCTCATAGTTTTGGGTCCCCTATCCTCCGTACCCCTTATTCCTCTCACTCTGCTTGAGCTTGCAGTAATCTCTGAAGGAGAGGGCTTCTTTAAAATCTTCGTCCATCACCTGCCACTCTCTGAAGTCGTCCCCCATCTAGGGAGTGTCTTCCTCTCTAGCTAGTTTGATTTGTGCTATTGGCATGAAAGAGGGTAGTGTAACCCTAGTGGGCACACTCACTGAAGGGCGTTGCGCTGCTAGTGAGGGGTGATCAAAAGGCTAAGAAGCCCCTGAAGTTTCTCCACACAATAACCCTCTAGGTGTGGCTCTGTCCTAGTTTTGTGATTTGATCTCCTCCAGCATGTCTTTCTGCCCCTTAGCCAAGTCACTCAAAGCCCTCAAGAGGCTATCGAAATCCATCTCCTCCCTGCTCTTGGGCTCTGTCATTTCCTTGTCTTCATCCACTGCTTTCCCTTTTTCCTCCGTGTCTGGTGTAATTTCCAACTCCCTTTCTCTGCTCCTGTACCTCTGCCTCCGGTAAGTGATGTTCTCCCAATGTTCTCCTCTCATAGGAAACCAATCCCACAGTTGAGCTAAGAATTAGGCTTTGATACCACTGTAATGTTCCTAAACAGGAATTTAAGTGATAATCCAAATAAACAAATAGTGCAACAGTGAAAAATTAAAAAACATGTATCAAACACCCATGAAACACTATAAAACTGGAACTGCAAAGCCATATATTATGAAATATGAGAGTATAAGTACAATATATAAATGAAGTGGTGCACCTGGGCTTGTCTCAAAGACATGTTGGAAGACTCGTAGCTAAACAACTCGTGGCTAAACAATCGGTAGACTTGCTAAGCAACAGAGCGTACAGGAGTGAGTTTGTTTGTCAAATAATCAGAATCCTGCAAAATGAGAGCTCCATCCTCTTTTATCACTTTGGACCCCCTTAGCCTCTTGTGGGCCCCTCCTTCCACTAGTTCGAATTCCCTCCAAAGTATTCCTTGTCCAAGTTCAAATTATGCATGTGGTGGCCCCCACATTCCACTAGCTGCCAAAATAAATCAAATTGCATATAGTTTCTAAATTTTGCGCATGGGGTCCTCCTCCTAAGCAAAAAATGATGCCAAAATTGTGTTGCTACACCCCGTGACTAATTCATTTGAGAAGGGACATGGCAATACAACACTACCATTTAGCCACAACAAGGAGTGTGTATTTCTGGTTAGCTGGAGAATCCGCAAGGGGAGTTTGGCGCTATCAGTGATCAAGCATTTGCCGAGAGAGTTAGAGGATTGGGAGAGAAACAAAGGGTCAGCCTTTCTTGTGAGTTTTGGAGCTAAAAGAGCCAGGATCCTAGCAGTTTGATTTACAGTTACCCAGGGCCTGCGTAGATAGCCACCACTAGGCTCACGTGGGAGTTGGAGGAAGGAATTGTAGAGTTGGAGTTGGTCGGGAGAAGTAGGAGATCACTTGGAGGGCCATTTGAGGAGGATTTCTGGAGTTGGAGAGTAGAGATTGACAGGATCAGTCACAGCAACATAATTCGAAATTGGAGGGCCAAGCTGTGAAAGGTCAATTTTTGAAGGTTGGAACCAAGGGAAACCCTTTCTGGGTTTTTCTGGGTTTTGGGCAAGGATCACACTCCCGATTTTATAGAATTTTCTAGGCAGATAAGAGGGGTCAAACAGGGGTCCCAACTCAGCCAATTCCTTCGTGGATTTTTTTGGGTTTAGGCCAAGAGCAAGGAGCTAAAATCTCATGATTTTTTGAGCACGAGACACAGTGATTCTAGCCCTTCGAAGTCAGCAAACAGAGCAATTTTCTAGGGCAGCGCAGTGCAGTTTGGTGCAACAGTTGTAGCAGCCTTCAGTTCAACATTTTCTTACCTGGGTTTTGTCAAGCTTGTCCATTGAAACAAGCCCAGGTGCACCATTCTATTTTACTATTGTATTTTTCTCCTGAAAAAGTAATAAAAGGGCTCAGCAGTTCTCTATTTCCAGTGTTTCCATGGGTGCTTAATGTATATTTCGTTTTTTTTATTGCTAGATTGTTTGCATGCTTTGTATATCACTTACATTCCTGTTTAGGATCATTACACTCGTGGCATACCTCACAATAGGAAAAGATTCTCAGTTTGCCTAGTAAAGTGGATCATGATTTCAAAATATTGTATAGCCACTCAGGGTTTGCTCATGAGGGGGTGAGATAACTAACAATTGCTTCTCAGGCAAGCCTCCATGTGA
This sequence comes from Pinus taeda, assembly GCA_000404065.3. Classification (NCBI taxonomy): domain Eukaryota; kingdom Viridiplantae; phylum Streptophyta; class Pinopsida; order Pinales; family Pinaceae; genus Pinus; species Pinus taeda. The sequence continues at coordinate 267,107 of APFE031635363.1, read as the reverse complement.
TTTTATTTGCTAGGAATTCCATGGAAGTGGGATTTTTTTTGTGGCATTAGATAAGTTTATAATGGCAGGCAGTAGAAGCCACATGGCAATGTTGAAGCAAAAAGGCCAACAATAGTTGATTTAATTGTTGAAGAGATTATAGGAGATTGAATATGAAGAGAAGACATTAGTCTTGGGTTTCTTTTTTGGTCCGAATTAGGATTTTGATGGATAAGAGGAAGAAATGGAGAAGAGCCGAAACAAGAGGAGAGATTGTATAACAATTCAGGTAAATGAGAACCCAGGTTTGTGATGGATTTCTGATTTTTTTTAAACCATGTAAATATAGCTGCAACTTACACTAGTGAGCACTCACATTTTGATATTTTGAAGAAGTATTTGGCCCAGAATTTACAAACAACAGTGAAATCCCATTGAGTCACATATGCATGTAATCTTTAAAGTTGGATATTTAAGTGTCAGGCTAGTTCTGCGAATTGTATTCCCTTCATTGTGTGTTTGCTTAATTAAATGGTACGTGTGAGAACTTCCATTTAAATGATGCGCGCTCAAGGTTTTCATTGGCAGCCCTACTTGTTTCTTGCATGCCATCCTGGGCTGCACCAGCTTGGTGTCAAAGTAGGGAGGGTTCTTGCTGAATTGGAACTCCAGCAAGAAGGAAGCATTGGATAGATGCTGTAAAAGAGAAACAGCTCCAGTGTCTTGCTCGGTACAGTTGTGGAGAAGGAGGGGGGGACAGAACAACTCCAACATGCAGTTGGGTAGAGTCTGTTGTAAGGTTAGTGCACAAGTTGAAGGGGAAATGACTGCTGGGAAGTGAATTGAAGAGCAGATCTAAAATATGCAAATTGGGGAAGGAGGCTCTAACAAATAAATTTTAGGGTACGGTTTTCAAGAAAAGTAAGAGGAAATCAGTTCCAAGGAAGTAACAGCTGGGGAGAACTGTTGCTGGGTGTTCAAGTGAAGAAGAGCTGGCAAGCAAGAAATGACGACTCCAACAATTTAGTTGGATAGAGCTATAAATTCAAAAGGGGAGAGCTAGAAGAAAGGAGAAATCACACAAGGGGGAAACAATGCTTGAAAAAGAGGACTTTGTTGGTAGAGAAAATGAATACGCATGTCATAGAGAAGGAGGTGAGAAATATGTATAGACAACTAGAGGGTGAGAAATATGTATAGACAACTAGAGGCCATGGAGGAGTTCCTGGGAATTAAACTAGTGAAGAGGCCTTGACAAATAAATTGAAAATTGAGGTGATCCTACAAGAGAACGTGCAATGGTTGTTCAAAAGAATTAGAGCCTTAGAGAAGGCCCACAATGAAGAGGCCAAAGGGAAGAAAATGCTAGAGACAAAGGCACAATAGCTTGAGAACCAAGCTATTCAAGGTGCTGCCAGTTGAAAAGAAGCAAGTCGAAGAAGGCTGTCTTGTAGAGGTGGCAGTAAATGAGAGAAGTCTCCATGTTGGAATGAAGATAAGAAGAGATGGAGACCATGCATCTCTTGTGGATGAATAACCATTTACAGCAAAAAGAGAGTCAATTGAAGATTCTCAATACAACAGTGATGGAAGAATACCTCCAAGCAACTGAGGATGATTAAGGAAATGATGATGATATTGAGAGTCAGACTAACATTTGTGCCCATGAGAGGGGAGGGGATGGGGAGCTACTGGACAAGGTCACCTGGGGCACCCAAATTTTAACTGATGTCTTACCTAGAGGTGATTATGCAGGTAAAGAAAATGGAAACAATCTTAATGCTACAACTGAGGAACATACTGCTGAGTTGGCAATGGTGCAAGAAGAAAGCTCTATGAAAGAAAAAGTGCTTGTTGATGAATAGGAGGAAGGTGTCCATGCTAAGATGGAGAAGAAAGAAGCAATCCAAACTGAATTGAACCAATTCAAATATAAGATTATTTAGTTAGCAGTGGTGAAGGGAATTGCAATTCATGATGAAGCAGAAAAAAATAAGGCATATGCAGAGTTGAAAACCATAGCAGGGGATGGAGAGGGAAGCAGTGACAAGGCTGCTGGAATTGAAGCCCAATCCAAAGTTGAATGCTTTTGAGTCCAGAAAGATAAAAAGGTCCATAAGGAAGATGGAGAAAGGATCTGAGAGAAAACAAATTGAGAACAAGACAAGTTACAAGCAGAAAAAACAATCATAGCAGTTGCAACAGCGAAGCAGCAAGAGAAGATGATGAAGATGAGGAGCATGTCATTTATTGCATGCTCAAATAGGTGGAAGATCATAAATTTGCAGTAGCAATCATGCAAGCATTGCATGTGACTAAACGTATACCCAACAAAGATATGGAGAATGAACTTGCAGTTGCATCAGGCATGGATGCAAGGAGGCTTGGAATTGCAATGAAAGCATAGGAGAGGCACCAATGCAAAAGGTGCACTTAGAATCATTGAAGTCCTTAGACGCGCCTTTCGTTTTGACTTCAAGACTAAATTGCATAAAGGTGAAATGGCCAAGGAAATGCCATAAGGGGAAGAATTTGTGGGAATTCTTGATTCTCTTAGATCACCTTTTCTTGTTTTTTCTTTCAAGAAGAGGAAGCATGTGCAATGTTGTGCATGAAGTGGAAAAGCCCATCGAGGTCAAGAGAATTTTTTAGGGGAGAGATTGTCTATGCAAGCATAACAATGGACAATGTGACAGCAGAGGATGAAGTAAGGGAAGATGTTGCAATGGAGATGAAGATTAGAGTGTTGGAAAGTGCAGTCATGGTATCAGCAGTGGAAACTGCAGCCAAGGAAAAGGAGAGACACTATGAAGCAGTCTTGTGAGAATAAACTCTCTTTTCCTTTTACCTAGGAGTTTGATGCAAGAGAATCATCTTACCCCCCATCATTGTAGCAGAATATGCGCAGGGAGAAGAGAGAAGGTCATTTTAGAGACTTTGGGACAAATGTGATAGGTGTTTTCACCTCTCAAGTGCATCTATGTCATTTGTTGCTCATTGCCGAAATTGATGGTTAGTAGCCACATTAGAGAGTTTGAGAAGAGAAAGAGAAATGATAATTTTGAGCTTTGAAGTCATCCAATCCCCTACTGTCTCAATAATGGTTTGTGGTAATTTTGAAGAGTTTTAGAGAGAAATGGAATCCCATCAACAAGCCTCCACATGAGTTTATTTGCTAGAAATTCCAAGGAAATGGGAATGCTTTTTTGGTGTTGATAAAATTTGTGATGGAAGGTGGTAGAAATCCACTAGGAAAAGTTGAAGTAGAGGGGCCAATGCTAGTTGGTTTGGTGGTTAAGATGATCAATGAAGGAGGTTAAAGACAAAGAGAAGACTATTCTTTGGTTTTTCGAGGGGGAGGGGGTTGGCGGGCATTAGTATTCTAATAGAGAAGAGAGGAAGAAGGTGGTTGAGAAGGAAGAAAGAAAGGGAGATGATTGGGAACTGTTACCCACCAAAAAGTGGGTAACCCATAGGAGAATTTGTTTTCTCCTCCTTGGACAGCCAGCCAGCCAGCAGCCCTATTGATCAACACATGACATGATGCCATGGACCCTCCACATATTGCTCCAATCAGATTTCTTTCTCCCATCCAACATTACTTCTTAAAGGAAGGTGGGTCATCCAACAACAACTACTTTAACCATTTCGTAATCATGTGCTTTTGCTTAATGTTTTGGGGCATACTAATATGAATCAAAGGGTGATCTAGATGATTGATTGATCTTCACTATATTCTTTTTCTCTTACTTCACCAAGGAGGTTAGTCTTTGACTCTAGTCCAGTGGGACCTCCTTTGAGACCTTAGGGTTATAGGAAGGATACTACTAGGGAGACTTTGATGGAACTAGCATGCCCATGATATTCCATACTTACCACTTTATATCATTCCCTACATTCCATATCCATTCTTTGGCTTGGTGGTCATTGGTCATGGGGATTGGCACATTCTCTTCCTCATAATTGAGTTTGAACTAGAAAACTTTTTCATGGAGGTTGGTGCAACTAAAAGAAAGATAAAAGTAAAGAAATCCACAATGAAAGAAAAAGATAAAATCCAAAAGATGGTTGGGATAAAAATTAGCGTGTGGGCAAAATCCTAGTATGAGCCCTACCCCCTGATTAGCCATCACTTGGTTCATAGAGCACTTGACACTCCATACATCAAAAGGAACCCTTGTATTGTCCTAACCCAAATTAGCGATAAACTATTTCATCATTAAGGGGTAATAAATGTTAAATCTCTCAAATCAAAGCTTGGGTTCCTGGGTTATGCACCCATATCAAAGCATTATCATAAAAAGATAAAAGGGGCACTAGAGGAGTGGAAAAAGTAGGTTGAGGAAAAGGGTAACCCATGTGTCCACAATTGCCCTCTCCTTACATCTATACACTTGGGATGTCAAACCACCATTAGCTGGTCTCTTGCCGATGGTACCTTTGCCCTGAACCCATGCCCACTCCATTACCACCATCTTCACATGCACCTGTGGATTGAGGGGTTAACCTAGGACTTGTTACTTCCCCTTGGGGATTGGAAACACCTAATATGGTTATCCATCCAACAATACCCAATATAAGAGAGGGAAGACTTATACGAGACTTGGTCTAGTTAGATAGTCGAAGGTGATCATTGTGTGAAGTATTGGTTGTGCCCCTAACATTAAGTATGGTCTACTCTGGTGAATCTATGGTTTTTGTTAACTAATGATTCTTGATTTACACTTGATCTTGAGGAGGCTTTTTTCGATGGTTCACATTGTATCCCACCAATTGTGGGTACCCCTAGGAAAAATTTTCTCCTAATCATCTTCTTCCAGCCGGTAGCTAGCCACCCTTGACATCCACCTTGTACCCAATGTGATGTGCCATTTTATCACCGCCGCCTACAATAGCCATACGTTTCCTTGCCCCTTTTTCAAGAGCACATGTTAGAAGGTGGGCAATCCGATCCAAAGGTATGTTATTCATCATGCAATCAAGTGCTTATGCTTGTTTCTCATTTGGGCATTTGGCATGCATTATTGGGTGACTTGGAAGAAGGAAGGGTTTTGACCATGGTTTTGTTCCCTCACCTTAAATGGGGGGTTAATCTGTGAAAATTTCTAAATTGAAATTCTACTACAACAACTGATTTATTTCACCTACTTATTATTCACAATAAGTTATTTACGAAATCCCTTCAGCAAATATTAAAATAAATTCCACTGCGGTTATCACACAATTACCCAGAGAAAAAATACATGCACAAGAACCAATCCCATCAACATAGTTGTTTTTGGACAATTATCCTTGGAAAAACCCAATGTGGGAAAACCGGTGCAGCAGATGAGGGCTTTATTAATCTTCAGCAACAATTTCTTTTACAAGGAATGATTTTACATAGAAATTGAAAGAAAACACCTAAGACTTTCCCTTTGAGACTTTCTAACACTTTGGAGACCCTTCTCCCACTCCTACGTCACCTCTGCATCACTCTGTGTGGCTCAACGTGGCTCTACGTCCCTCTGCGTGGGGGCTGCTTCTCTCCTCTGGATTGCATCTCTCTCTGCGATGTCTCCCACTGTCCTTACGTCACCTCCTCCTCAGTCACTACCTGCTATTGATGCCCTCCTCTTCCTTTAGGGCTCCTTCTGGACAGAGCCAGGATATCAAAGAAAAGTATAAAGAAATCAAAGCAAGCAATGAGAAACTAAAGGTTCAAACCTATGCTCATTATCTCGGAATGGCTCCAACTAACCAGACAAGGCTGATGTCAGCCTTTGATATAAAAAAGGCACGATAGAAATGAGTTTTCTCAAACCAACTGTGCAACAACCCAGATCAATGGCTGATTATTTAAAAACTGATTTTGAAGTTTTGGCAAAGGATATTCATCCTATTGACCAAATAGAGCTGCATAAACAAACAAGTGAAATGGTCTACTCTACATTTACCAACAAAGCAATCACAGCTCATCAACTATAGAACTCACTAAATAACACATTTGCACAGCTTCAATTGGAAAAGGCCTCTTCTCAGGCCAAAGACACCAGAATAAAGACTTTGGAGGACTTGATCATAGAGCTGGGACATGATCCCAAGGATGTCAAAGCAGCAAAGCAATTAATAAAGAAGAAAAATGATGACATAGTTGCACTGAAGAAGCAGCTCAAGATCCCTCCTATTCAGAACTTATGGACCTAGTCCTTAAGTTGAATGATCAATTAAAAGAAACTGAGAAAGAATTGGAAAATGTAATACAGTCTAAGCAGAGTGAGTTGGCCATGGCCCCTCAGACTGTAATACCTTCAGTTTCTACAGCAGTACCCTCCACCCTGGCAGCTTCCTTGGCACCAACATTCCAACAGTAATAGCATTGCCAGTAGCAGGTACTACTTCAGCCACAAGTACATCAACCAGTACAGGGACAACAACAGAAAGAACAGATGAATTGGTTAAGGATATGGAACAAATGAGCATCCAAGCCACAGAACTGAAGAAACTCAGAGACCAAGTGACAAGTTTGGAAAGTTGTGAACTTGCACAGATTCAGAATAAAGAAGAAGCACGAAAAAACCAAAGGATGGTGGAAAGAATAAGGATCCTTGAAAAGGATTTGACACTAGAAAAGCCATTGGGAGATATCAAGCATATACTATGGACCAATATCATTGATTCCATCAATGATATTTGGCCTTCCATTCAGGTTATTTTTGAGCAAACTGAATTAGTCAAAATAGCCATGGAAGCCATACAAAAGACAATGGAAGAACTGGGAGACAAGCTTGAGGAAGCAAATCAGTTGATAGATTTTTTGAACAATAGAAACAGGTACCAGCTGGATGAATTAGAGATTCAAGACAGAACAACAACTATTATTGAGATAAAGAAGGTTCTTACTAAAAGGAACCTGATGCTTAATTTGGAGAAAAGATGTCAAAGCATTCAAGCAGAAATCAACAACTTTATGTTAAAATATGGCATTTTGAGAGAAAAAGGACTTTCTAGTCCTCTGGTCATACATGACAAATTAATGACACAGGAAGATTACATTGAAAAACTGCATAAACAGTGCAGGAGCCAAGCTAGTTCTTCAGGAGTTGTTAAGTTATGGTATGTTCTACTCTTAGAGAAATTTACTTTTCTTTCTTATTATTATTCATAGATTAGCAATCACATGTGCATAAGTACATTGCAGATAGAACATTAAACGATCAACAGAAAACAAGCCAAAACAAGAGACACAAGATGTGGCGGCTAGCCAGGGAAAAACCCCACAATGTGTGGGGAAACCCTTTGATCAAATATTCTTTTATCTTCAATAATTCAGCAGAGAGAAATAGTACAATAAATCTGATTTATATCAGCAGTAGCAAACCCTAGATCAGCAACATCAGCATTAGCGGCTTCATCATCAAAACTAGGGTAGTCGATATCTCGCAAACCGACCGTCGGATCAGCTTGATTCCACCACCAAAAAATGTGGCCTTTAGAGCAAGTCCAGATGGACCTACAACGTAGTTCAGAGGAGGAGATCTAATGGTCAACACTGGTCAAACTTTGGATCTGCAGTTGCAGCTTCAGGTTCAGCAGCTTCCTTCCACATGTGTGAGAGAGAGTCTCTTTTCTGCGCAGTAGATAAGAGCCTCTTTTCTGCGCAGGAGAGATCGAGACGTGTGCTGAGATGAGTGAGTGAAAATGAGGAAAAGTCCTCCTGTATTTATACACAACTGTTGATGTTTGAATAGATGCGACTGTTGGGCTTCTGAGCCTACATGAGTTGTAGGTCAGCTTGCTAATAATTCCATAATCAAAATAAATTCATATCTCCATAAATACTTATCAGAATAGGATGATCTTTAGATCAATCCTACACCTCTCAGCAAGAGGAATCTAATAAAAATATTATCAACCATGGATAAGATGACCCACATGATGTTTGGCCCTAGTTGCCAATTTTAACACTCCCTCTCAACTAGGGAGAACTTCATCTGCAGTCTGTTTGTCGGTCGCTACTATTCATCCA
>APFE031635363.1:62530-252176 GCA_000404065.3 Pinus taeda | reverse complement strand
ATATATCCAAGTAGTCTCACATCTCTGGTAGTGTATCTTAACCCATAAGTAATTGTGCCATGAAGATATCTCAAAAGATTCTTGGCACCAATCCAATGTATGTGGTGAGGTTCAACATATGTTGATTCAATGTGTTGACTGCAAAGCATATGTCTGGATGAGAGTTCACTAAGAAAATTAATGCTCTGATGAGTTGATGATACTCGGTGGCATTTCGTAAAACAAGTCCAGCATCACTACCCGCTTAACTTCTTGAAGTCAAGCTCCGTCGGGGTAGTTACAGGCTTGTAGTCCACCATACCAAATCTTTCTAGAATCTTCACCACATATTTTCCTTGAGATAGGAAAATTTCCCTTGGCTTCTGCCACACTTCAAGTCCTAGGTCCTTCATTTCAAATTCAGAAGCCAACTCCCTCTTACATTTGTGAATGAGAGGGTTTGCACCTGTTAGAAAGAGGTCATCCACATACAAGACCAATATGAGAGGTTTGTCATCTTCAATCTTAAAAATAAAGGTTAGGATCGGCTTCACTCCTAGAGAATCTCAGCTTCATCAAGTAGCTATCGATCCTCTCATACCATGCTCGAGGTGCTTGCTTCAACCCATAGAGAGCTTTCTTCAACCTGCATACATGAGATTTTCGATCATAAATCTCAAATCCTTCGGGTTGCTCTACGTAGACCTCTTCTTTGATTGAACCATGCAAGAATGTGGTCTTAACATCCATCTGATGTAGGTTCCATCTTTGTGAAGTCGCAAGGGCTATGATCGAGCGGATGGTCGTATATTTGGCAATAGGTGCAAATATCTCATCATAGTCTATACCTTCCTTCTAGGAGAAACCACGAGCAACAAAACGAGCCTTATACTTTTCCGTACTTCCATCTACTGCATGCTTTATCTTGTAAAGCCATTTAGAAGTGACAATTGTCTTGTCCTGGGGTCTAGGAACTACTTCCCAGACATCATTCTTCGTAATAGACTCATATTCTTCTGTCATATCATCCTTCCATACTTGATGCTTGACAGCATCTAAGAATGATGAAGGCTCATTTTGTATGATCGTGCTCATGATGGTCAGGTATCTCTGATACCTGTTAGGTTTCTTACTTTCACAGAAGGTTCCTCGGGGTGCAGCATGTCCTTTAGCATCATCAAGTAGCCCCCTAAGCCATGAAGGCCTCTTCCTAGAAGAGGAAGGCTCAGGTGAATAAATAGGATCCATGGGTTCCTACACATCAGGCATTATTACATCATCTACCCATAGAAACTTCGGAAATCTTTGATCATGGAGCATGGCACGAATAGCTTCCACAATCATACGGTTCTTCCTTTCCGCCACACTATTCTGCTCAGGAGTATGTGGTGTAGTAGTCTCCCTCTTAATGCCAACCTTAGATATGCCTGAGTGAACCAATTGTAATATATCGGAGGTCTTGCTTTGTCTTGAGGGGAATGGTCCACTTTTGAGCTTTCCTTCGGCACATCCCGGACATACACCTTTCTCTACTCGGAATTCGGGCATCCCTGTTACCATTTGTCTTACATCAGGTAGAGCTTTGTAATGAAGGTGGGAAAACCTCCGATGCCAAAGTTCACGCTGAAGAGATGTGTCACAAGACATGACACCCAACAGACTTCCATCGACCTGATATAATGAATCAACACGAAACCCAAGAGTAAAGGCATCTCTAACATTATTTTTCCATACACGTACCTTGCCATTGCTGAAGATCACCATGTAGCCTTTGTTTTCCATTGTCGAGATGGACATCAAGTTCTTTTTGAGGTCAGGTACATATAATACACCCTTTAAGTGGATCGTATTACCTTGATTCAATTTGAGAGAGACATTGCCTACACCTTTCACGGGATATTTCATATTATCTCCAAGGATAATTTCCAGGTTAGTTTCTTTCTCTATCAAATTATGGAGAACTTCTTTGTAACCAGTGAAGTGCCTTGAGGCACCACTATCAATGAGCCAGATTCCTATTGAGTCCAAAGGAGCAGAGGTAGATAGAGCAGCTGGTAGATAATATTCATCTTGCTTATTTTCAACAATGTTGGATTCATACCTGGAATTTCTAGCCTTCTTGAATGGTTGTCCTCTTTCTTGATTTCCAGCATTCCTTTTACCTTTGCTATTGAATTTTCCATTCCTTTGATTGCCATGAGAGGGATTTTGATCATCATCCCGATGTGAGTCCTTTCTATCAGGGCACTCCCTTGCATAGTGACCTGCTTTATCGCAAATGTAACATCGTCCTTTTCTTCCACCCTTAGGTCCAGCCTTTCCTTTTGATTTAGTCCCGAAATTATTTCTTTTCTTAGCATGAGAAGAAAAGGTAGCAGGAGGACCTTTAGGCATGGGCATTTCTTGCTCTTCTACCCTTGTTTCTTCTTGAATGCATCTAGCCATTAATTCCTTGAAACCAGGAATTACATTATTGTCCAGAAGAGTAGTCCTGAACACGTACCATTTGTATGGTAATCCTCCAAGAGTCGTGAGTGCCATTTCCTTGTCAGTAATAGTCTCCCCAATAGATAGGAGATCGTTCCTGATTTCGGTGATCCTGAATAAGTATGCTTGTATACTCTCATCTTTACCCTTCTTAATTTCCTTCAGCTTATTTCTAAGAAACAAAACTTGATTTGCATCATTAACTATAAATAAACTCACTAGTCTATCGTATATTTCCTTGGAGGTGTTCAGGTCGGAGATGTAGGTCACCAAGTGTTTGTCAATCAAGTCCTGGATGATCTTCTTTGCTATGACTTCTTCGACTTTCCATTTGATCCTAGCAGCAGCGGATGCATTTGATGGAGGCTCAACAATATTGCCTCTCACATGGTCCAACACTCCTTGATCTTCTAGGGTTAGATTGATAGACATCTTCCATTTGTGATAGTCAGCTTTCTCACGGGACTTGTCCTCGACAGGAAAGAGTGATGAGGACACCATAGTTCTTTTAGGATAGCCTTGCCAATCTTCTCTTCGGTGATTACTCTTGCTCTTGCTCGGGCTTTGTCTTCACCTCATCTCCGATACCATGTTAAGTTATGGTATGTTCTACGCTTAGAGAAATTTAATTTTCTTTCTTATTATTATTCATAGATTAGCAATCACATGTGCATAAGTAAAGTGCAAATAGAACATTAAACGATCAACGGAAAACAAGCCAAGACAAAAGACACAAGATGTGGTGCTAGCCAGGGACAAAACCCAAAATGTGTGGGGAAACCCTTTGATCAAATCTTCTTTTATCTTCAATAATTCAGCAGAGAGAAATAGTACAATAAATCTGATTTATATCAACAATAGAAAACCCTAGATCAGCAGCATCAACAATAGCTGCTTCATCATCAAAACTAGGGCAGTCGATATCTCGCAAACCGATTGTCGAATCGGCTTGATTCCACCACCAACAACAGTTCAGAGGAGATCTGAAGGTCAACGCTGGTCAAACTTTGGATCTGCAATTGCAGCTTCAGGTTCAGCAACTTCCTTCCACATGTGTAAGAGAGAGTCTCTTTTCTGCGCAGTAGAGAAGAGCCTCTTTTCTGCGCAGGAGAGAGAGAAATGTGCGATGAGATGAGTGAGTGCAAATGAGGAAAAGTCTTCCTGTATTTATACACAACTGTTGATGTTTGAATAAATGCGACTGTTGGGCTTCTGAGCCTACATGAGTTGTAGGTCGGCTTGATAATAATTCCATAATCAAAATAAATTCATATCTCCATAAATACTTATCGGAATCGGATGATCTTTAGATCAATCCTACACCTCTCGACGAGAGGAATCTAATCAAAATATTATCAGCGATGAATAAGATGACCCACATGAAGTTTGGCCCTAGTTGCCAATTTTAACAAGAGTAAAAGCATTGCCTGCTAAAAAAGTACTTTATGATGGCCTGGAGAATTTGTTCTACATAGAACATGAAATCAAGCACTTGTTCACCAGCAAACCCAATTTTGTCAAATATACAGAAGTTGATGAAGTCTACAGGAAAATGATCAGAATAAAATTACCGTATAGTGAATGTGGACCAGTTTGACAGATTTACTATAAAGTTACTATAGTAAATCTAGAAGGTAAAGATAACTGCCAAGTGAAAACAGGTAATACAAGATTAATCAGCACAGGTAAAGAGTACTAGTAGGTTAAAGATAAGAGTAAATCCAGCACATAACTACCGAAGTAACTGCAAGAGCCAAATCCGAATTCCAATAGCCAGCACATTCACAAATAAAGGGACAGCAAGCAATTAGTTCTCCATTTGTCTCTATCTTCATGTTGAAGATATTTTTTGTTCCTAGAATAAATCTCATATGGTTATGAGATATTTTGTATTAAATTTTGTATAAATACTTCACAAGTTCAAGTAATTAGGGTGGATTAAAAAGCATTTTTGGATATATTTTGTTTTAAGCCAAGGAGCTATTGTACTCAAGACTGGACTGGTTTACTGGATTATGAAATAAAGTTGAGGACATTTCATTCGATTCTTGTGCACAATTGGAACAAATAAGTATCATTTTCTCATGTTTAAATGTCGTTTTCTCTTTATGTTATGAAATATTCATGTGTGTTTCTTATGAAATCTTAAAAGAAAACAAGGAATGATATCATTAGAATTAGCTTAAGTGCTCTCTGTTTTAACTGTTTGTTTTATTTATGTTTTCTTCTAAACTGCCTTGGTCTGGAGATTCTTAATTGCCTCCTTACTTCCGTAGTTTATCCCCCTTGTGGCCCATAGTATAGGATTCTTCATTGCCCTTTGCTATTGGCCATCATTCCTTTCTTCATCCCAATCTCGATTAAGGATTCTTCATTGCCCTTGGCCCTGGTTAGGACTTTCCATTCATTGAAACCTGCAAATTTTCTCTTGTTGTGTTAGCCTGCCCTGTGAACTCTTATCTCAGTGATAAATCAAATCCAGTTAAACCTTTCTTGATTGACTCCATAGCCCAATGGCCTAAATATTTGCTCTGTCCAACTGTCTTCTTAATTCCATCGCCCAACCAAAACAAACAACCTTGAACATTAAGAAATAGCCTGAAATCATATTCAAACAAAGTTAAATCATAAAGAGAGAGCCCTTTCTGGACTTAGGCTGGCTAGAACCTAAGTCTAAAAGATTGGTTTTTGGTTACCTCGGGCCATTCCTTCTTTGATAACTTCTAAGGAAGAAACCTGAGTGATAACATAGTGGTGACCATACTGGGGATTCAAAACCCTCAGTTTTAATAAACCTTTGAGGAATTCAAATTTTTATTTTTAAGCATCTTAAGGGTTATTAGAAGTTATTTCTCAAAAGTTCATAAAAAGTGAAATATAATCATAAAAAACTCGAAATTTGGCTTTAGGGAGAACTCACTATACCAGGGCCAACCCTGATCCAAATCCTCCCCCTGTATTTGAGAACCCCAACCTCATTCCAAAAATAATCAGAAGACAGGAAAGTTCAGTAAGCCCTAGACCTGTTTTTAGATCCAATTCATGCCCTGCTGAGTGGTTATTCCTTGAAGACATCCCTTTTGATGAGTATTTTGGTCTCTCTCTATTTAGAACCACATCTGATAGTGAATTTCTGGACATAGTCCCAAATCCAGAATTCACCAGAGAACTTGAAATCCAACGAGCCAACTTGTCAATTAACCAGAACCTTTTGAACTCCCCTCAATCATCCCTTACCACTGATAGACTCCTTGAACTTTCTGAAATAGCCTCGACATCTTTTAGCTTACCATCATTTCCCCACACTTCTGAAGATCATCCCTCAACCTCATCTCCATTCATACCTTCAATCCCCCATCAGCCCATCACTGCCCCTCAAACACCCATTACCCCTGCCAACTCCCCTTGTTATCCCAAACCCACCAATAACCCCAACTCTTGTTCTCAATCCTGTACAACTTAGAGCTATGGCCCTCAGATATGCTCCCCTTGTGATGCCTGCTCCTCAAGGTGCCTTAGCAGTGGATTATTAGAGTAAAATTACCTCATTCGATGGCACTGGAACTTACACAGCACAATAGCACACGAAGAAAATGGCAGATTATTTTGAACTGCACGATATTGACATAAGAGATGTCTGAATGAGAATCTTTGTCCAAAGTCTAGCTGGAGAAGTTATAACATGGTTTAGATCTTTGCCCCCTCAGAGCATAGATAGTTTAGTTCTTTACCAACAATTCCTTAATAAGTGGGAGAAGAAGAAGAAGAAGAACCCCCTTCAAATTCTATCTTAATATGAAAACCTTAAAAGGGGACCAAACAAAACTGTTCAAGACTACTGTACCAGGTTTAATAACATGTACAATGCAATCCCCCTTGACCTTAGGCCTCCACCTGGTTTAGCCCTAATTAAGTTTCCAGACGGATTTGACACAGATATGGATTTTCAAATCAGAGAATGAAATCCCCCTACACTTGAAGATATGCAAAGTGTAGCTATTAGCGTAGAAGCTAACTTGCTATCCAAAAGAGCTAGGGTTAGAAATGAGAGAAGAACACCCATAAAAGAGGAAACTACACCTTTTGATCAGAAAATAGATGCTTTAGACAAAGGAATGGAAAGGTTGTTGATAGAATAGAAGTCATTGAAAGGAAACCTCACTGGAATAACCAACAGGCTAATCCAGTGAAGAATCCAAACATTAGGAAAAAACAGTTTCAAAACACTGGTAAAAATGGACTTGATCAGAACATTAGGCCACCTTTCCAAGAAAATTATGCTGAGACTTCCCACCAAGAAGGCCCTGAGATAGACACTCAGATCAACCTTATGGGTTTAGATAATGATGAAACTATTTTTCTAACTCAGGATGATCAAGAATTATACATGCTTCAACAGTTACAAACTCAAATAGGAGAATCTTTCGACTATAAGCAAGGGTATGACTCTGCTATTTTCGAAGTTCATAAATAGTACAACTTAAGAAGCAAGAAGAACACCGATGTTCCTGATCAAAATAAAAAAGCAATACCTAACCAACCTAAGAAAGTAAAAGCTACAAATCAGAATCCTCAAGTTACAAAAACCTTACAAGTCCTTTCTAGACCACATCAAAATCCTCCTAGTCCCACCATTGAATATGTAACAGATAACTAGCCTTCTAATGAGCAGCCTTCCACTTCAATCCCCCTCAAAGGAACAATGGAACAGCCTCCAGAAATCATATTAGAAAATCCAGATAAAAGCACTCCTAACGATGAAAAAGAAAAACACACTACTCAAAACTTTGGCTCTGAAATTCCAAATAGTCAAACAGATAAATCCCCTCTGCCTTTCAATTTGGGAGCAGAGGTGACCAAACTCAAAATTTCAGTGCCTTTGACAAAACTAGTTAAACATGAAACTTACAGATCTCAAATAAGTATATCTCTAAACTTCATTGAAAATGAAGACTCTGTGAATTTATTTGGTGACCAACCTGAGTTAATTTTCGAACCAGATGTTAATGGAAATCCAATTGACGGAGGGATACCACCCTTCTACATCAGCCTTAACATCCATGATAAAATCCTACATAATGTCATGCTTGACTCTGGGGCCTCACATAATCTTATGCCTAAATTTGTAATGGAAAATCTTAACTTGTATATCACCAGGCCTTATAAGGATCTCTTTTCCTTTGATTCAAGCCAAGTTAAATGCTTAGGTATTATAAAAGATTTGTGTGTCTCCCTAGTTCAATACCCTGCCAAGACCATACTTATGGACATAGTTGTTGCAGACATACCACCCAAGTATGGTATGCTACTGTCTAGATATTGGGGCGCCAAACTCCAAGGATCTTTGCAACTGGACATGTCCTATGCTACCATATCAGTCTTTGGACACCCCAAGAAGTTGTATAGAGAGACTCTGATTAAGTATGTAGTGAGTTCCCAGGAGAGACCTCAGAATTTTCCCATATATTCAGTACATTCTGATATTGATTCCTTCATACTTTACAATGATGAAAATAATCAAGAAGACAATTCAAGTAGTATAACAGCAAAACCAAAAGAAATTGCAGTATTAAAGGAAAATCAAAATGTCCAAATTCATGAAACATCAGATAAAAAAGATGATCTAGATACCTCAGTCAAGAAGGATTCCACTACCCCAGATGAATATTATGAGCATGAAATCCTGTGGCATCTTGAATTTGATGGGTCAGTCAACAAATTAGGTGCAAGAGCAGGTGTATGGATTTACAACTTAGAAAACGATTATTCAGAAGGTCATGCCTATAGGTCGAACTTTAAATGTATAAACAATATGGCCGAATATGAAGCACTTTTGTTAGGTCTGAAACTTGTTAAAAGGTTAGGAGCCATCAGAATCTCTATCATGGGAGATTCTGAGTTAGTAATTAAACAAATTAATGCTATTTATATGACTAGAGATCCTAGACTAGGATTTTATAGAGGAACAGTGATAGAGATACTAAATACTTTCTTAGAAACTAAACTTGTTGTTATCCCCAGAAAACACAACATGCAGGCTCACGGCTTAGCCATGTTTGCTGGTACTTGTAAGTTGCCTTTCCAGCCCAACCGTTAGTACACTGTTGAGGTTAAGCATAGACCTTCCATTCCTGACAATTTAAAGAACTGGCAAGTATTTGAGAATGATCAACAAATTAATAGTTTTTTAACTTTAGATAATGAATTTGTAAATACCAACATAGACACAGACATAGCATTAGATTTTGATTGCTCTGTTGAAGTAGAAATTAACAAACTAGAAGATGATCAAAGAGATAGATTTCACCCTACAAAGTTTACTAAAGCAGATATTTGAAACCTAAAACAGATGCAAATTGTTGAAGTCATTGATGAAGAAACTGAAGTCATAAACCTTAAAGACAATTTTCTACCCAAAGGATTAACTCCTTTGGAGGACTTATTCGATTCAAATGACATTCCCAAAAAGCCTAAAATGGAACCCTTGAAATCAGACATTGAGGAATGTAACATAGGATCTGAGGAGAATCCCAAACTAATAAAGTTGTCAAAATCATTACCTCCAAATGAAAAACTGAAATATATGGAACTACTAAAAGAATTTTAGGATGTTTTTGCCTGGAGTTATGAGGACCTGAAATCCTATGATACTAGCATAATACAACATACTATTCCATTAAAAGAAGATCAAAAGCCCTTTAAACAGAAGCTTAGAAGAATCAACCCTGTTCTACTGCCTTCTATTGAAAAGGAGATTAAGAGAATGTATGAAGCAGGAACCATAGCAACTATTAGGTTCTCTGACTGGTTTCCAATCTGGTACCCACTAGAAAGAAAACAAGTGAAATTAGGTTGCGTGTTGATCTTAGAAATTTGAATAAAGTTTCACTTAAGGATAACTATCCTCTCCCAAAAATGGATCACATATTACAGACGGTAGTGAGTTCCTCCAAAATCTCGCTGCTAGATGGGTTCTCTGGTTATAACCAAATCCTATTCCACCCAAATGATCAAGCAAAGACTGTATTCACAACTCCATGAGGCACTTTCATGTACGTGAAAATGCCATTTGGGTTAAGAAATGCAGGGGCCACCTTTCAAAGAGCGATGGACATAGCCTTTGCCAAATAAATCCATGACTTCCTGGTAATTTACCTTGACGACATCACAGTATTCTCTAAATCATATCAAGAACACCTGGATCATCTTACGCAGGTCTTTATTAAATCCAGGAAATATGGAATTTCTCTTAATCCTAAAAAAACTTTATTTGGGTTGGAAGAAGGGAAATTATTAGACCACATTATTTCCAAAGATGGTATCAGGATTGACCCAACAAGAATTGAAGCTATTTTGTAGATACCACATCCCAGGAATATCAAATAACTTCAAGCATTTCTAGGAAAGATAAACTTTTTGAGGAGATTTATCTCTAACTTAGCTGAATTAATTAGATTATTAAACAACATGATAAAGAAAGATTCGACTGTTAAATGGACTCTAGACGCTAAAAAGTCATTTGAAGATATAAAATTAGCCTTAACACAAACGCCAATCCTCATCAGTCCAAAGTTTGATAGGGAATTTATCATATTTTCTTTTGCTTCAGAACACACCATTGCTACAGTCCTCTTACAGAAAAATGATCAGGGTTTTGAACAGCCAATAGCCTTCTTCAGTAAAGCTTTGAGAGATGCACCTTTAAAGTATAACATAATGGAGAAACAAACTTTTGCTCTGGTTAAAGCCATAAAAGATTTCAGAGTTTATAGCTTATGTCCCCAATGCTGTGGTTAAAGACATTTTAACTCAGAATGGGCCTGACAGAAAAAGAGGAAAGTGGATAGCTACAATATTAGAGTATGATTTGGAAATTAAACCTACCAAATTGATCAAAGTCCAAGGTCTGGCTAAGCTAATGGCTGAATCAAACTACCAGGCCATAAATATAAACTTCATTGCAAAGATGGATAACGAAGAGGAGATGGCGACTCCACAGATCAGCCAAGCCTTTACAGATTCACCATGGTACGCTGACATAATATATGTTCTACAAAATCTTCAAACTCCTCCAGAGCTATCCAGAACTAAAAGTAGGTTTTTAAAGATGAAATCTTTAAAGTTTTGCATAATTGATAATGCCTTATTTTGGAAAAATCATGAAGGCATACTGTTAAATTGTTTATTAAAGGAGGAATCTGATAAAATCTTGCAAGAATTTCATGCAGGTGATTGTGGGGGGCATCTCTCTTGGAAGACAACAGCTAATAAGATCTTGAGGAATGGTTTTTACTGGCCCACTCTGTTTGCTGATGTGAAAAAATTTGTAACCTCATGCCACAAATGTCAGATTTTTGAAGGAAAAAGAAAACCATTGCCCTTACCTTTGAAACCTATATCTACTGAAACACCATTTCAACAGTGGGGTCTTGACTTCATTGGTGAAATTCATCCCCCTTCCTCTGCACAGCATAGATGGATCTTAACTGCCACAGATTATTTCACAAAGTGGATAGAAGCCATATCCTCAAGACAAGTCACTGATACAGTCATAATAGGTTTTCTTGAGGCCAACATTCTGTCCAGATTCGGTTGTCCCACTAAAATCATCACAGATAATGCTGCAGCCTTCAAATCAAAAAGGATGATTGATTTTTGCAACAAGTATCACATAACCCTTGGCCATTCCACAGCTTACTATCCCCAGGGAAATGGACTTGCAGAATCATCCAATAAAAGCCTAATCAATATTATCAAAAAATTATTGGAAGACAATAAGAAGACCTGGAATAAGAAATTAGTGAATGTTTTATGGGCAGATAGACTAACCACAAATAAATCTATTGGCACTAGTCCCTACCAGCTAGTCTATGGAATGGAGGTTGTTTTCCTATCTTCTTTAGGAACTCCAGTGATGGAATTACTCCAAGAAGCACAGGTCGAGCCCAATAACATACAAAGGAGGATCAACCAGACTATTCATTTGCAACAAACTAGAGAACAAGTCTACATTAGATCCCAAGTGATGCAAGAGAAAATTAAGAGAGCATTTGACAAAAGAACCAAGGCAAAAGATTTCTATCTAGGAGACAGTACTAAAATGGGACTCAAGAAAGGAAGATAAAGGGAAACATGGGAAGTTTGACTTCCTATGGAAAGGTCCTTACATTATTTATGCTTTCAGAGGCAATAATGCCTATTTCTTTAAAGAACTGGATGGTGCTAAAGTAGAAGGAGGACCAGTAAATCGTCGAATGCTTAAACACTATATAGATCCCAGTTACTGATTCCACTAATTACTTGTACATACTATATCCTTCATAACGTTTAGTGTGGATTGGATAGTAAACTTTGGAGTTGAAGCCCGAAGAAAAGGCCCTAAGCTTTAAAGTTTTACTGTCAATAAATATCAATAAAGCAACAAAGTAAAAGGGAGATTTGCAGAGTAAGACCACAGAAATTCAGAAGGCCATTGATCTACCAGTTCTTGACATTTCACCAGGAAATGTCATCCCCAAGTGGAGCACTGTTATGTTCCTATACCAATAGGTGTCATAATTTTTGAATGGATGAGGTCAAAACTATAATATGTACATACCTTTGCTTTCTGCAAATGTTTTCCATATTTGTAAAAAAATTTAAAAAAAAAAATAAAAAATGCAAAGAGGGTATGTCCTAAAAGAAAAATCAAAGGACAAAAAAGAATGAAAAAGGTCAAAAAACATGAAAAATAAACCCCATGGAAACATAAAAAGACCATGAAAGTGTGCAAGTCTAAATGCCACTGCTATTGTACTTTTTGTACAATAATGATTGTGTGCAACTTATTATTTATGCCACAATCCATGGTAACCAAACAGTTTAATCTTGGTTATTCCATGTTTTGAATTTCATGCTTAGAGATAGAGAATAAAATCTTACCAAACTGTTTAATCTTGGCAGATAAGTAGATAGATAGAGGAAATAAAAGGAGCTCAATAGTTTAATTTGAGCCCTTGGATGTAATAAGGATAGATTTAGATAGATTTCTATTGTAAAAGAAAAAGAAAAGTTTTGATAAGGGTTTGCCAGCTCAAGTGCACCCTAATAAAAAGTAGAAAAAATGGTAGGATGAGTAGATGGATAAGTAGTTGTTGGTTGCAGAATTATGGTGATTTATTGTATAAAATCATGTCATTTAAAATATGGATGACAATGGAACAATTACAAAGTCAAGTGATTAATTTCCCCCCCCATTCATTTTACTTTTTCACTAATTACCCACAAGCAAAAATCAAAGTGCCTAAAACTTTAAGTTAAAGGGGCTTAGAGCATTTCTCTGACTTCTAGAGGGACCGGACCCTCGGCCCAATAACTTTTAACGTTTAGAGTACTACAACCCCCTTACAAACATTTACTCCCTCCATAAACATTCATCTCACCTAAAAATCCCTTTTCCTAAGGTGAAATTACCATTTACCTGGGGAAAGTAATAAACCTTACCTAAAACCCCTTTCATTTACATAAAAACCCATAAAAAGCATTAAGCCTAAGTTATGATGTGTAAATACGAATGCATGAACAAATGTATCAAGAGATTATACTTAGTGCAATTTTTTCCCATTTCCATTTCATATTAACTTTAATTTTTATTATATTTAACTCCCGAAAATACACCCCTTTACCGTATATTTAATTAAAATATCAAATATTAAATATCCCTCCCCATGGTTTGAAATATAAATCATAATAGTAAATAATTAGAAGGATTAATTAGTCGATTTGCGACTAATTAAGAGTTGTAACCCTCTGCCATACAAAAAGGGATTAATTGATCAAACAGTGATTAATTAATAACCTTCCTCCAATCATATCGCCCCCGACATGATTAAACCGCCATAACCAGCAATTAAAATCCCATCGGGCCCCTCCATTAACTCCCCAATCAAATCACACTCCCGATCACCATACGATTCGACCCCTTCAGATCTAACGGCTATCACTCGTATCGAGCAGCCTCTGATGCCGACCTTTACCCGCCCGATGTGAGCAGTTTTACTGTTCATCCCTCTGCTACGTGTCGCCCGATGAATGGCATCGGGCGGACCTCTCCCAATATCGCCAAGTCCCCAAAAGCGGTGTGATAGATTCCGCTTACTACCTTCACTACACGACAAAACGTCACCTCCATCAGTTGGCGCCAACTGTCGCTTTCCCATCGTACCCATCAAAATCATTGACTTTACAGATAAAACCGAAAAAACTCATTGTTTTTTCTTTTTTATCAAGAAAAGAACCTTTTGTTCTCCATGCAAGCACAGAGTAAGTTCAAGTTGTCAACCTGCTACCAACCGTCAACCTTCCACAGCCGCTGAACTCCAGACCATTGTGCAGACTTGTGCGCTCCCTGCAAATAGTGCATAGTCACAATTTTACTGTTCAAACAGCCGAAACCAGGTATTTGCCCTATTCTGACTGAGAAACCCTGATTTCTTGCCAAAACCTGAGCTAAATTGCTTTGAAAATTAAGTAATTTGGTAAGTTAAAATGTCTGGGGTCCCCTTTGAAATTGCATTGCAAACACTGAGATAACTACTTGAACCATGCAGATGAGATAGGCCTCTAGGAATCAAACCTGCCCAAGTATCAATTCCCCAGTGTTCATGTCTTCCTAGAGATTGTTCACTACTATTATGCAAACTATGACCCTATCATGAGAGCTATAATATCCCTAGATTAGAAAGTCCTATTCACTATCACTGTAGAATCCATAAATGAGATGTTACAGTTACAACCTGGTGAAAACCTCACCCCCCTTACCATTGCTGACTTGCTTGACAGATTCTCCAAGCTATCTAGCTCCAGAAGTACTCAAATCCTCCAAACTTTCACTAAAGAAGAAAAATACATGCCAAAGGACCCCCCTCCTTACATGTCATCTTTCTTTTCTGATTTGGGAAAAGATATCACATCAATGATATCATGCATTTTAGGTTTTACCACTAGAGAATATATAGATGATATCATTTTTGCCTACATGTTTATTTTTACCCCTGGCCAACCTCCTGCAGTCAAATTTGATTATGCAAAATTCATCTCGAATAAGATGCATGATCAGTTTCTAAGATTGGAGAATGAAAGAGTGTTCAAATATTCATCAGTCTTGTACCATTTATTTCTTTACTATCAGACTAGTAAGTTTCCCTTCTCTGTCCAAAAACTTAATACCAAAGGGAATCCTAGATCTGTCATCTTCTGGACCCCTTTGTTCCACAGGTCTAATTCTCCCTACCCATATACAAATTTCGTTGATCTATTTGTACACCCTGTGGCTACCATGTTGCTAGGAAGCCCTCCTCCCAGAATCAGTGCAGACATCAGGAGGGTCTTGCAATTGTCAAAGCAATACAAAGTAGGGGATTGGTACTTGTACCAAAACCATACAGAAATCAAAATCTATGGATGTGAGTTGGCACCTTACAGAATGCCAAAGTACCTCCCCATGAGACTATTTGCTTTGGAGTACTACAGACAAATAATCAATTTAGATGAGATGCATTTTGTTAGAACCAAGAAAAAGGCACAACTAAGAATAAAAGATCATCTTGGCCCTTTCATTTGTAACAGTAAATAAGCAGGAAAGGAGGCAGATGAAATCCTCCAAAGGTTGAGATTAAAACAGAGTTTCATATGGACCTATGATCCCCACAACTTTATTTGTAATAGGAGACAGAAAAATAAGCTATCTCCTTACATCCACCATAGGATCCCAGAAATTGAATAGTATGCCAATCAAACTGAATGGGTGGAAAACACATTAGTAGATCAAGATAGTACAGAGGTTGTCGTTGACATTGTATTGATGGATTTAGAAAGGAGGCTTGATAAAGATTTATGTGTACAGGTTCCTGGAGAAACTCAATCCCAAAGGTAGTCACAGGAACACAGTGGACAGACTTCAGAGCAAGCAGGGCCATCAGGCCAACCAGGATCATCAGAGCAGGAAAACGATTCAGAGCTACCTGAGATTTTAGAGGAACTCAATAAAACAGAACAAAATATGAGCAATCCCCCCATTTTGCAGGCTCCTCTAAATGAGGAGAAAAATCCAAAAAGAGACAGAGAGGAGGCCACTCCTTCCAGCAAACCTATTAATCAAACTTTTGCTAAAAGGCAAAGATTAAACACATATGCAGAACAAGAGTACACTGAGGAAACAACAGGCAACACAGTGACAAAAAGAACTGATAGTGTGCATACTATCCCTTCAAGAGATACACCATCTACCTCACATTTCTAGGTATTAGAAAGGCAACAGAGCACAGAGGTATCTTCCTTCAAGGCTCCTTCTGGACGAGCCAGGATATCAAAGAAAAGTATAAAGAAATCAAAGCAAGGAATGAGAAACTAAAGGTTCAAACCTATGCTCATTATCTCAGAATGGCTCCAACTAACCAGACAAAGCTGAAGTCAGCCTTTGATATAAAAAAATGCAAGATACAAATGAGTTTTCTTAAACCAATTGTGCAACAACCCAAATCAATGGTTGATTATTTAAAAACTGATTTTGAAGCTTTGGCAAAGGATATTCATCCTATTGACCAAATAGAGTTGCATAAACAAACAGGTGAAATGGTCTACTCTACATTGACCAACAAAGAAATCATAGCTCATCAACTACAGAACTCACTAAATAACACATCTGCACAACTTCAATTGGAAAAGGCCTCTTCTCAAGCCAAAGACACTAGAATAAAGACTTTGGAGGACTTGATCATAGAGCTAGGACATGATCCCAAGGATGTCAAAGCCGCAGAGCAATTAATAAAGAAGAAAAATGATGACATAGTTGCACTAACGAAGCAGCTCAAGATCCCTCCTCTTCACCATCCTCAAACTGCTAAAGTTATAGAAAAAAAAAAGGAGGAAGAACTTCTGGACCTAGTCCTTAAGTTGAATGATCAATTAAAAGAAACTAATAAAGAATTGGAAAATGTAATACAGTCTAAGCAGAGTGAGCTCGCCACCGCTCCTCAGACTGTAATACCTACAGTTTCTACAACAGTACCCTCCACCCTGGCAGCTTCCTTGGCACCAACGATTCCAACAGTAACAACATTGCCAGTAGTAGGCACTACTTTAACCACAGGTACATCAACCAATACAGGGACAACAACAGAAGGAACAGATGAATTGGTTAAGGATATGGAACAAATGAGCATCCAGGCCACAGAACTGAAGAAACTCAGAGACCAAGTGACAAGTTTGGAAACAAGTTGTGAACTTGCCCAGATTCAGAATAAAGAAGAAGCACGAAAATACCAAAGGATGGTGGAAAGAATAAGAATCCTTGAAAAGGATTTGACACTAAAAAATCCATTAGGAGATATCAAGGATATAATGTGGACCAATATCATTGATTCCATCAATGATATTTGGCCTTCCATTCAGGTTATTTTTGAGCAAACTGAATTAGTCAAAATAGCCATGGAAACCATACAAAAGACAAAGGAAGAACTGGGAGACAAGCCTGAGGAAGCAAATCAGTTGATAAATTTTTTGAACAGCAGAAACAGGTACCAGCTAGATGAATTAGAGATTCAGGACAGAACAAAAACTATTATTGAGATAAAGAAGATTCTTACTAAAAGGAACCTAATGATTAATTTGGAGAAAAGATGTTAAAGCATTCAAGCAGACATCGACAACTTTATGTTAAAATATGGAATTTTAAGAGAAAAAGGAATTCCTAGTCCTCTGGTCATACATGAAAAATTAATGACACAAGAAGATTACATTGAAAAATGGCATAAACAGTCCAGGAGCCAAGCTAGTTCTTCAGGAGTAAAAGCATTGCCTACAGGAAAAGTACTTTATGATGGTCTGGAGAATCTGTTCTACATAGAACATGAAATCAAGCACTTGTTCACCAGCAAACCCAATTTTGCCAAATATACAGAAGTTGATGAAGTCTACAGGAAAATGATCAGAATAAAATTACCCGATAGTGAATGATGGACCAATTTGACAGATTCACTATAAAGTTACTATAGTAAATCTAGAGGGTAAAGATCAGTGTTGAAAATATCGGTGAGCGTCCAGAAAATATCTTATCAGCAATATCGGCAATATATCGACAAGCATAAAAAATAATTTGTCAAATTTTTAAACATAGCCGATATTTTGCCGATCTTTTCAAAATATAGTGATATTTTGCCTATATTTGCCGATATTTTGAAAATATCGTGATATTTTCTCGGCGATATATCGTTTTGTCTAAAATATCGCGATATTTTCGAATAACGTTGATATTATCAACAGTGGTAAAGGTAACTGCTAGGTGAAAACAGGTAATACAGGATTAATCAGCATAGGTAAAGAGTATCACTAGGTTAAAGATAAAAGTAAATCCAGCACATAACTACCGAAGTAACTGCAAGAGCCAAATCCGAATTCCAGCATCTAGCACATTCACAAATAAAGGGACAGCAAGCAATCAGTTCTCCATCTATCTCTATATTCCTATTGAAGATATTTTTTATTCCTAGAATAAATCTCATATGGTTATGAGATATTTTGTATAAATACTTCACAAGTTGAAGTAATTAGGGTGGACTAAAAAGCATTTCTGGAGATATTTTGTTTTAAGCCAAGGAGCTATTGTACTCAAGACTGGACTGGTTTACTGGATTATGAAATAAAGCTGATGACATTTCACTCGATTCTTGTGCACAATTGGAACAAATAAGTATCATTTTCTCATGTTTAATTATCGTTTTCTCTTTATGTTATGAAATATTCATGTGTGTTTCTTATGAAATCTTAAAAGCAAACAAGGAATGATATCATCAGAATTAGCTTAAGTGCTCTCTGTTTTAACTGTTTGTTTTATCTATGTTTTCTTCTAAACCGCCTTGGTCTGGAGATTCTTAATTTCCTCCTTACTTCCGTAGTTTATCCCCTTTTTGGCCCATAGTATAGGATTCTTCATTTTCCTTTGCTATTGGCCATCCTTCCTTTCTTCATCCCAATCCCGGTTAAGGATTCTTCATTGCCCTTGGCCTTAGTTAGGACTTTCCATTCATTGAAACCTGCAAATTTGCTCTTGTTGTGTTAGCCTGCCCTGTGAACTCTTACCTCAGTGATAAATCAAAGCCAGTTAAACCTTTCTTGATTGACTCCATAGCCCAATGGCCTAAATATTTGCTCTGCCCATCTGTCTTCTTAATTCCATCACCCAACCTAAACAAACAACCCTGAACATTACGAACTAGCCTGAAATCATATTCAAACAAAGTTAAATCATAAAGAGAGAGCCCTCTCTGGACTTAGGTTGGCTAGAACCTAAGTCTAAAAAATTGATTTGTGGTTACCTCAGGCCATTCCTTCTTTGATAACTTCTAAGGAAGAAACCTGAGTGATAACACAGTCAATTGGCAAGTGAGGAAATTGCTCCCTCACTTTTTCTTTCTCCATCCATAGAGCTATTCATGGATGCATTCCTTTGAATCTTAACACAAATGTACTCGTCTCCCAGTTGTGAAGTTCTAGTTTTCATGTCGAGAATGATATCTTCGGGCAATTTGTCTAGATACTCTAGTGCAAAATCGTCCACTGTAGGAATCTGTGCAACCTCTTCGGTATCCATAATCAATGGACATTCTTAAAGCTTCAAGTTTTCAACATTTAGCACTGAGTACATTTGCATATAAGCGGGAAAGTCAAGACGAAAAGCATTGTCTCCAATCTTTGCCAATATGGTGAAGGGACCATATCGAATGGGTCTCAATTTCTTCCCTTCTCCCTTCATTCTATCCTTTCTGATGTGGAGCCATACCTTGTCCCCAACTTGAAACTGATGGTCAACTCGGTGCTTATCATGTCGAGCTTTATACCAAGCTTGACTCTTCTCCAACTTTTCCTGTACTGTTTGATGAATCACATGTATCTGTTGAATAAACTTTCGTGCTTTGTCCCTATCATCTCATCCATTGCCATCCTCATCTTTCCCAAAGACCATGTCTAAGGGATCCCTTGGTAGATAACCAAAACATGTCTCGAATGGTGAGCTTTATGTGGATTAATGTGCTGCTCGATTGTATGCATGTTGCAAATAAGGAAGTTGTTCATCCCACAACTTGGGATGTTTTCCACAATAGCCTCGTAACAAGTGTACGACGATGCGGTTGACGACCTCTGTCTGCCAATCGATCTGTGGATGAAATGTCGTACTTCTTTTCAGCTTAGTGTCCATTATTCTCCACAAGATGGTCCAAAACTCTCCAAGAAAGTGAGAGTCTTGATCTGGATGTGGGCAACCCAAAATGGACCCAAACATGCTGAAAGTAAAGATAAGCAGTCTGCTTAGCAGTGACCTGCTTTCTACAAGGTGTTGACCACTACGTGTCAACAACCCATAGCATTACACCCCCTTTTTTCACAAAAGGGATAGCGCCTGATACGTGTCTGTGCCATTCAACTATTATCATCAACCTGATCATCATGTTATATTATAAACCCTTTTTGCATATGTAAATTGTAAATAATCTCAGTAGATCCATGTCATGTATGTAATTACCTAGGTAAACCAATTTTTCTGGTGACGACCTACATTCCGGGAGGTTTTTTGTCTCATCGATCCATTCTCAGATGGTCGAAAGAGTTTTTCTTCAGCCTTACCCCAAAGCAGGAGTGGGTTTTGTCATTGGGATCTTAGAGGAGTCCTAGTGTTCTAGATCGAGTCTATGTAACAGTGATTTGAGAATAATCCTAATTATTTGGTTAGGTTATTTTATTACAAATTGCTTGATCTGCTAGATTATATTTGTGTCGCAGAATTGGGTAGTCTGTGAGGGTCCTTTTGCCAATGGGTTTTCCCCCTTCAGATGTAAAAAATGTAAAAATCGTGATGTTAAGTGCCTTGAAGGTTAGAAAAATAATTTATCCCCTCATAGGTTAATTAATTAAATTTTCTGGCCAAAATTAATTAAAATCCTAAGCCAAAAATTTATTTAATTATAGGTCTTAGGTAAATTTAAATTTTCCAAAGGCAAAATTCGTGGGTCCTTTAAAAATTAAATTTTAAGAGGTCCAAGGACTAAGGTTAATTGATTATTTTGCTAAATTTTAATCCTTTGGTCCCTGGGGTTAAGTCAAAGTCAAAATTTTGAGGAAATTATTTCAAAATTTTAGTTTTTGAATTAATTAAAATGCATTTAATTGAAAAATTCGAAATTTCCTCAATAATTAAAATTTCGAGGGATGAGATTAAAAGAAATGTTGATCCTCATCAACGGTCGAGATTACTTTGACAAGGATCACTCGAACTAGCCGTTGGAAGATTTATCTTTAAATAAGATGTCAGTTGTCAGCTGAGATCATCCGATCTCTGGATCGTGTACTAAGCTCTCAAGCTCTCTTGTATACTTTTTTGAATTAATGCAAAAGTCTTTGAGGTTTCAACGTGTTGTAGTGTTCTTCTTCATGAATTTATGGTAACATTGTTTTAATTTCTGCTTAATATTATGTGAAAACTATCAATCAATAGCTCTCTTAGAATAATCTGAATACAGGTACCTTATTTAGTTTGTTGGATCTAGGGTGACATTTTTAATTTTGATTGAAGTAGTAGGCATCTCTATTTCTTCATAATTTTATTGTTATTCTATTTCTCTACTTGATTTTATGGTTGATCTAGTGTTTGCAGAAGATCTCTCAGGTTCTCATTGAGCGTTTGGGGATAGTTCTCGATTGGACCAGCCAACTCTCAACACATATTTTCTGAATAGCCTACTTTATATAAGCCTCATGATTTATCTAACGATAATCTTATTTCTGCATGGTGTTTTTGGGCTAGTACCTCTCTAAAATTTCAAAATCTTTTAAATATTTTGTGGAAATTTTGATAGATCTGGCTATTAAGAGCCTTAGATTATCAAATCTGGGAGCGGAGTTGGACTCATACTCCTCAGATCTAATAGATCTGTAAATTATTTGTATAGATCTGTAAATTATTTGTATAGATCTGTTATTTACTTGTCTAGATCTGAAATTTTGTAACATAATTTTGAATTTTAACACTTGGGTTTTTGGGATTTTCTCTATTTTTGTACATATTGGGTATTGGGTTTTTCTCTTTTCACTTGTGCAGAAATAGATCTGAGAAATCAGCCAAGAAAATCTTCAGATCTGAGCTAGATCTAGACCCTGAAGGGCAAGATCTGGACTCAAAGATTGTTTGCAGGAATAGATCTCAGAAATCAACCAAGTAAATCTTCAGATTTGAGCTAGATCTAGACCCTTGAGGGCAAGATCTGGGCTCAAAGATTGTTTGCAAAAATAGATCTGAGAAATCAGCCAAGTAAATCTTCAGATCTGATATTTTTTTAAGCAGATCTGGGGGGTTTTGAAACAGATCTAGGTCCTGGAGGGCAATATCTTATCCCAAATCCTTTTACAAAGTCAGCCATTAAAGATTTTGCAATAAATCTGAAGATCTTAAGCAAAATAATTTTTTTCAGAACAAGGGTTTCAAGCAGTGTTGCGAGGGAGCGCCCCCCCCCCCCCGATCCCGCTCCCAATCTGCGCTCCAGGCGGGAGCAGGTCGAGAGTGCTCTCCCTAAAAAAAAATTTGCTCCCTGCCTTTTCGGGAACGTTTTGCCTTTTTTACAATTTTTTTTTGTAGTAATGTTCGAAATGCAATGTTTTAAAAAAAAAACAAATAATTTTTGAGTGGGGCAGCTTAATGATCAAGTCTAGGCCCTAGTATTGATATGCTATTCATGATAATGTTAAATTCTTAAAGTAAAAGTGACATTCTCCTTAATCTTCATTTTCATCATTTTACTTAAATTTTTAACATTACCATGAAATGACTCAGGATGTTTAAGAGTGGTTCCAACCTCATTGGATTTCATATGGAGAAAGTAGAATTTTAGATTTCATTCAAAATCCAGCAGACTTATCATTTTTCGAAATTTCAAGATTGGGGAATTGCAATGTTTCCATTGAATTTTGTCATCTATTACGGTATGGAACTCGTATTTAATCAAGAGCACCAATCCCTCTAAGTGCCTTGATGTTAGTGACATTGGTTGTCGAACTCCTCTATCATGACCCTCCTAAAAATGTATGCATCACTCAAACAAAATCTTGACTTGACATGCTATGCTTTTTCTATCTTATGTTAATGCTTAGAGAGTGATATTAATGACAAAGATCCCTATACAGATACAAAGGTAATGACAAAGATACCTCTCGATATTAATGCTTAGAGGGTGATATTAATAACAAAGGTCCTGATTTTCCAACAAGACTAAAAAATTAGACATTTCTCATGGTGGCAAGAGGCCCAAGCATAAGAAATAGATAATAGAATTACTTCTCTTTTCTAGTTTCTAGTAGCTTTTATAACTATTGACTCTTTCATTTTATTATGATATTTTTTTAAACAATATATGACAATTTAAGTTTCAAGTTGGCAATTATAACTCATTAATAATGAATTATGAATATAATGCTTCATGAAAGTTGAAAGTTGTTTCATTTCATTTCATTTTATAACATTTCATTTCATGTTAGATATTATTTGTTGTAATGGTTACACTTAGCTTACAAGTAGAACTTTGGTGATCAATGATGATAAATGTTATATATTGAATTTTGAAAGCTTGAAACTTTAAGATTGATGAATCATGAGACTCAATATGTTGTATGTTACTGTGTTACTAACTTGTGGACGTGGTTGATGAAGATTATAACTTCTAAATGATTGTTGTTATATGGTTCAATCTATGTTTTTTTATGTTTTTTATATCTAATTAATTATTCTACATGTTTTTGTTGACATATATGGTATCAATTATTATATATATATATTAAATACGCTCCGGGATTCGCTCCCAAACTGGGAGTTTCTGAAAATGTCGCTCCTGCTCCTTTTTCGCTCTCGCTCCCCGCTTTTGCTCCCGCTCCCAAGTAACATTGGTTTCAAGTTTTGGGGCTCCTAAGCTCAGATCTACCTTCTCCTAGCCCAACTCTAGTTCTATTGGACCTATTGCTAGCTCTCATTGGCCCTATATTCCCTTGCTCCATTTCTGATTTGAATATTTGATTTTCTGAAGCTAATTATTGATGGGTTTTTGCAGATAATTTGGTAAAAATTTGTATTTCAAATATTGAAATTTTTTTTGGCAACTTGGGCAAGTGATCTTCAAGGCCTAGGGCCTAAGGATGATCTCTAAACCACCTTTTTCCTCACTGTTTGCTACATCAGTCATACACCTTTCTAATGGTGATAAAAAACACATCTAAGTGGTTTGAAATTAACTAAAAAATTGCTAAATACATTAATAAGTCATTTATGTTTGATGTGTATCAAGTATTTGGCCTAGATCTACATTTTGGATCACTGTTACTTCTGAATAATTCTGTTTTTGAAGTCTGAAATATAACAGTGGAAAAATTTCATGTGGGTTAGCCTAAAATTAGTTCCTAAGTAGTCTAATACATTAAGAAGTTAATTTCTTGAGTTGGGCATTCATCATTAGACTTATTTCATGTTTTAATCGCTGGTTGTAATAAGTATATCAGATCTGATATAATTCCGGAAATCACATCACAAGAGGCTGAATTTTTTTTATAATTCTTGTGGGCAAGTTTGGAAAAAATTCGGTAAATTTTTGGCATAAAGATATCATTGATAGCTTACTGTTTTCATTTTCATATTGATGTTGTCATAAAGTTTTTCTTACTTCTATCCTAAAAATTAATTTCTGAAAATTAATTACGTTGTCATGGAATTGTGATAAAATGCATATCCTTTGTTTCATAAACTGAGTATTTTTTTGAGCATCTGTTGACATTGATATCGAATTGCAAAGTTGTTTTTGTTCTCTTTGAGCTAAATTGTATCAAGAAGATTTGAAATAAGGTGGGGTTTTAACTATAGTATCTTCAAGAGTTTATTTTCTAAGTCTTCATCTAAAAAAAAGGGTGAGCATTTCATTTGGGTAATTGATGGCTTTTGCGGCGCAAGTGTTTTCCCATTCTCGAGTCTAACTTCATCTCATCTTCAGGTGCATTTGCATATAAGTTAACTTTGCATAGATAAAATTTACTTCCAAGCATAAGCTTGGTCGATAGACAGATAGATCTCCATCCGTCTTTTCTTGAGAAACTTGTTTTAATAGTACTTAAAACGGTGACCTTGCAGTCGTCAGAGCTACAGTTCTCTTCAGTGTCGGAGGCACCAGGTATGTTAGAATTTCAGGAGAGGTATCGTTAATCATGCCTTAGTGTGCTTCTCCTGATTTTCTCTTTGCCAATTACTACAAAATCAGGTTCAACACAGAAAGGATTGAAGGGTTCACATTTAAATAGGCATTTAACTAAAATTAACCAAGATTCTTGCATCTCACATTAGTTTTAGGATCTGCATTTCATTTATAATAGTCATTCATCTATGCATCAATTTCTAATTGATTACTTGGTCTTAATTTCCCTAGCAAGATCGTTGACTCCATAAGGCACTAGTATCAATCGTTTAAAATCTAATCAAACCCTATGAGTCTTGCTAAATCTTAATCAAGTACTTGATCGCTTCACTGTGTCTCCTGAACTAGTTGGTTCCCAACTAGTTCTTCTTCATTCCACTTTTCCATAGGGTCTACCCCTTTAGCCTGTTGTAGGGAGACAGCTTAAATGGATAGATTGGAGATCAGGGTGACAGCCCCCGATCTGAGTCGTTGTCGCGGTGCCTAGACATTTTGTTCGACAACACAGGGCATTAAAATACACATTTTACTAAAATGATCCACGATGACATACAAATAGTCATGACCTTTCCTAGACATAGGCAAACCACCTACAAAATCCATGGACACACTTTCCCATGGTCGACTCGGAATAGGGAGTGGTCTATAGAGCCCAAGTTTTCTATTAGAGGGCTTTGAAACAGAACACAACACAACCCTTTACAAAGCGAGTCACAATGTTTTTCATATGAGGCCAAAAACAAAACCTCTGTAAATGACATAAAGTTTTTTCAACCCCAAAATGACCAGACACGAGAGAGGTATGAGCCTCTCGGAATACATGTACCCTTTCATCAATGGGTATGCACAGTTTTCCAAGGTTATATTTTAGTTTTTCCTACAAGTAGTAATTGTCCACCTACGATCCATGAGTCAGGTTTGCATAAATCTCTTTAAAATCATCATCATTAGCATATTTTTCAGCATAACTTTCTAATGATAAAGAAACATTTTGCAAAACTACAGATGCATAAATAGGAGGGCGAGAAAGCATTTCTGCTACTTTGTGGCTGGCGCCCTTCTTGTATTTTATTACCAAATGAAACTGTTGGAGGAATCCCATCCATCTGAAATGATGGGCTTGCTAAAGCTTGGTCTATGACTGAAGGTATTGCATCTGTATGGAGGATGGTCTCCTTGGCGACCAGATAGTGTTTCCACTTCTTTACACTCTGAACCAAGGCGTACAACTCCCTGTTGTACGTGGGATAATCCACAACAGCCTAGGAGAAAGTCTCTGAATGGTAACATACAGGCCTTCTTTGTTGCATCAATACAACGCCCATGGCATATCTGTTGGCATCTGTTTCAATCTCAAAAGGCTCCTGAAGGTCTGGTAGGGCCAACACTAGTGTTGTGTTGATCTTCTCTTTCTATATGTCGAAGGATTTCTGTTATTTTCCTCCCCATTGAAAGGCCTGCTTCACACTTGTCAATGCATGTAAGGGGGTTGCGATAACAGAGAAGTTCGCAATGAACCTTCTCCAATACTGTACCACACCCAAAAAGCTTCGGACCTCTATAACATTTGTGGGCTCAGGCCACTTCATAATCGCATCTACTTTAGAGGGATCTATTTTCAATTGCCCTTTACCGACTATGTGACCTAAATAAACCAGAGAGGTCTTCCCAAACTCACACTTTGACAGCTTTACATATAGTTTTTCTTTTTTTCAGAACATCAAGCACTTTCTTCACATGACATACATGTTCATCCCATGTCCTACTATACACAAGAATATCGTCTAGATATACAAGCGCAAAATTATCAAGAAAAGGCCTAAACAAATCATTCATTGCCCTCATAAATGTGGTTGGAGCATTGCACAATCCGTATGGCATCACCATCCATTCGAACAACCGTTGTTTGGTTTTGAATGCAGTCTTCCAAACGTCTTGTTCTGCAACTCTAACCTAGTGATATCCACTACGCAAATCCAGTTTTGTAAAGTAGACAACATTTTTCAATTGATCTAATAATTCATCAATGCGAGGGAGAGGGTATCGATTCTTCACCCTAATTTTGTTTAGCGCCCTGTAGTCTACGCACATTCTCCATGTGTCGTCTTTCTTTGGCACCAACACGATCGATGACCTGCACGGAGAAGAACTCGGTCTGAAAACCCCTTGATATAGCAACTCCTGCACCTATTTATTAATCTCCTCCATCTCGATAGAAGCCATCCTGTACATGCCAATATTCGGTAAAAGAGCATCTTGTTGTAAATGGATCTCATGTTGGATTTCCCGTTTTAGGGGCAGTCCTCTCGATTCCTAAAACAATCCATCATAGTCAGAAATAATTTCAAACAATTCTTTCTTATGATCAAGATCACAACCTTTGAAAGCGTCAACCATCTCGGCCTCTTTCGCTCTCACTACCATGAGCATGCACCCTTTACTGGAATTAACCAGTCGTTTAATATGTCCTGCACTTACAAGACTAGCACTAACTTTCGTATGATGAGCTCTGACTATATATTCTACCCCGTCCTTTGTGAGGTGGTATTTATTTTCGTGCCGAAAGAAAACTGCCTTTCTGTCATATAGATACAGACTTCCCAAGATAATTCCACAAATATCCAAAGGCACAATATCTAACTATACCTCATCAACTAATTTGGAAGCAATAACAAATCTAGCCGTACACTGCTTGGTTACTTGTAATTTTGCTTTATCGCTTACCCAACCAAGCGGGTATGGACTCAGATGAGGCTTAGTTTGGAGGCCTAACTTTTTCACCAAGGACTCTGAGATTAAATTTGCTTGGGAACCCAAATCGAACAGAGTTTCCATCTTTGTGTGTTTTATAATAACCCTGATGTGGAATATTTCAATTCTCTTTCACTCATTACTTACAGGCTCATTCAAATAACTAGTACTTGCAATTGAATCAGAACTATTATTAACAGAAGGAGTACCTTTTGCACCCATGGCTATGATCAATGTCTCATCGGCGGAATCTAATCCAAGGTCCTGCTGCACTATTACCACTGTCTTTTGCTTGCCCTTTCCATTGAATCTCTTTGGTCTCAGCTCTGAATGCAGCTTCCAACAGTGTTCCTCATCATGACATTCTCTCTTGCAATGCGTGCAAGATGGTGTTGCTTCATCCTCCTTCTTGGCTACAACGGTCTTCTTACCCTTCCCCTTGCCCTTCTTCTGGAATTTGCCATGCTGAGGGTTGAACGATGTTTTCTTGGCTTGATCATCTCTATCATTCTTGCCTCAGCATTCAAGATGAATCGCCTTTACACTGGCCGCATCAATCGTAGTAGGCTCGAACAATAACAGTGATTGTCTTATGTAACTATGTAGCGCACCAACATATTTAGTTATAGTTTCGAGCGAATCTAATGAGATGCCCAAATTCAATGCTTGTTTCTAAAATTCTTCAGTGAAGCTTTGCACATTTTG
This sequence comes from Pinus taeda, assembly GCA_000404065.3. NCBI lineage: Eukaryota > Viridiplantae > Streptophyta > Pinopsida > Pinales > Pinaceae > Pinus > Pinus taeda. The sequence goes on along the minus strand of APFE031635363.1, from coordinate 224,001 downwards.
GCCTTTACCTTGCATTAGATATTTCCATTCTATTAGTTCCTTTTGTTTATAACCCAAAGGGTAAAATTGGTCTTTCAATGTACAAATAAAACTGGACCAAGAGGAAAAAAAGGTTACCTGATTTTTTGTTGCCCTTCTGCAACTTGCTCGCCCACCAAACCAGAGCAGTGCCACTTAGCTGAAGAGGTGCTAACTAGACCTTTGCCTCGTCTTCTTCGATCTGTTGAATCTGGCAGTAGACCTCTATCTGTCGTATCCAATTATTAAATTTTCCTGCACTACACTCTCCATTGTACATGGGAAGGTCAAACTTTACATCTAGCTTGAAGAACGGTTTCTTAGATGTATGTTTGGAATCGCGATTAGAGTGATGAGAACTACCACTTGAAGAAGGAGAGGGAGTAGGCACTTCTCCACCAACTTCATGATTTTCCGATCCATTGTCATCGACATCTTTCTTCTCATGCCTAAGGGCTTCTCATACTCTGAAAACAACTTATCCACTTTCTCTGCCATATTGTAGAATACCTTGCAAAAATTTTGTTTCTCTTCCCAACGAGCTTCTTCATTTGCCATGTTTCTTCTTCGTTGTGCATGTCCTGCTTCAAGATCAAAGGAATTAAGCGCTCTTTCTCCTTTTCGCAACTTGTTCTGGGTTAGCATATACTCATGCAATCCGCATCAACAAAGACCTTCTCTGATACCAAAATTGATCCAAGATCTTTTACTTATAGATGCATCAGAATTACATGAAATAAATCTTATTAATCATGGAACTTAAAAGCACATAAAATGATGCGGAAATAACAAGATAAACATGAAAGCATGACACAATGATTTGATTACAGAGTTCCTCCAATTTTGACTACGTCTCCGAGCCCTGCTCAATAGTGGGGAGGCCTTCATTCATTAAGTGGCATAAAAGAGATAAAAGTACAAGCACCATTCAATTACAATCCTTATACCTCCAAGATGGAAGATGAATGAATAATGGAGAGCCCAGCTTCAGAAACAGACAATACCATCGAACTCCTTGCTAAAAATCATGCAAAAACACCTATCCGAACACCCAATTCGAATAATCGGGCTTTCTACACCTTCTCGGAACCTCCCTGCTGCTCAAGGCGAGGTTTCGGCCCCTGCTGCCAGGTCGGGTTACTACTGCATACAATTCTGAATTATCCGCCAGTCTCCTCCCCTTTCCTGTGCGGACAATCCAATATATATATGTTGGTGGCTAGCTCCTCAATTTCCGGGCAGTTCCAAACAAATAACAAATTTTAGATGGTGGGTTTGTTTCAGGCGGAGATTCTCGGGCCCCTCAATATTATGTGGAAACAACCTTGTTAAACATAGGAAAACAATCCACAAACTATTTTCACATTAACCCTCAAACGATGGAATAATCCATCGGCGTAGTTGGCTTCATCGCAAATCACAATCGACAGTTTCCACCAGCGTATAGACCCAAGCCTTTACAACAGGCACCCTATGATAACAGTAGACTTGACGGCTTATTAAACACAATTCATAACATATCAGGCCTCATCGCAAATTGCAATCGGCGTAGAACCAGGGTTGGCACTTTATACTACTACTCCCTTTTTGCGAACTGCGATGCGATATATCGGGGGCCGATTCATAAACACTTGATCCCCTCCGATCCGCGATATGCAATATCGCAATCGCAACCTAGATCCTGTCGGGGACCGCTTCAGAAACACTTTGCCTTTTGCGATTGCGATTGCGATATGTGATTATCGCATCGCAACTTTTCCTGCCTGGGGCCGATTTGAAACCTCTGCCTTCTGCGATAAGCGAAATGCGAGACCAATGGCAGCCTGCCACTTCACGCTTCCCCATCTGTTGAAGTTTTTCCACGTCATCTCCTCCTGCTCCCTATCCAAGTCAAACATAAACTTTGATTTGCTCTAACTTCTTCATACAAGATCGGATTTGAGTGTCATTCACACCATTGGAATCAGGATGACGAGCACTTTGATCCGATGCTAAGTTTATAGAGTTTTTGCCACTTTGAATTTTTGAGCTTTTTACCATGCCACTGGTACTTTTTGAAGATCCACTTGGATCATGTGATAGGATGAAAGATCCTAAAGGAAACAGATGTGAAGAGGATAGCAAGGCATGAAGGAAAGGCCATATATGGACTAATGGATCACTTTCCAATGAAAGGATGACATGACTAACATGATTCATGAATGAAAGTGATGGATGGTCGTTGCCCAACGAAGAAGTCTCAAAAAGATGAAGACTCTTGAATAAAGAAAAAGAAGTTCATGACATCGAAAGGAGGAGATCTTCAAGAAGCTGGTTATCCCATGATCTCCACCTAAAGAGCTACTGGAAGCAAGTCCCTGGACAAGAGGGAGCTTGGTCAAGTCCCTAATTAAGAGGGAGCTTGGGTACATTCCTTTTATAGGAATGGGTAAATTCCTTCATTGGAATGGGTATGTCCTCCCTAGTTAAGAGGGAGAGATAGACGCATCATTCTTGTCATCACTTGGGAAGATAGAATGGAGGATTGGGTAAGCATCTGGCATCTGATACTCTTTGAGGATGTGATAGGACATCCAAGATAAGAGTGATCGTAGAGGACCAATATTCTTTGAGGACTGGGAATCCAAGATAAGAATAGTCCTAGTGCAACATACTCTGAGAGAACCCTGGTTGGGTATGTTCCAAGAGAGACAATCATGAGGGTGTCTACAAATCATTGGTCTCGCCAGCATTGTGCTCTGATCTTGTGGAGAGATAGAATTGTTAGTCAAGACCTTGCTATGTGACAATGTTGGATGATATGATGCTATATAGATGGGTTACCAATCCGACTCTTCTTATCAGAATTCTTCAGATTGAGAATGTCCAAGTACCTTGTATGGATTATGAGTACCTCCCTAGTTAAGAGAGAGTGTTGAAATATGTGACTAGGTTCGGTCTTCACAATGACAAATGTAATCATGATTTTATGTATTTAATGAAAAGAGAAAAATAGATTTATTATTGTGAGTCTTGAGGCATGGGTTTCATGCTCAAGAGAATTTCTTTTTATAGGTCAAAGCACCCATTAAGTGCTTTTAGGTTTGTTATAAAGTCATTGAGTCATTGTCATGTATGAATGACTCTTTTGGGAATGTTACATATTGTAAAGAAAATTATTTGAGTCAAATTAGAGTCAAAAGACCCTCCAAGATCAAATTAGATCCAAAAGACCCTCCAAGACCAATTCAATCATGCAAGCATCAAGTCGGCCTAATGGAGCAACAAGTCAGCCTAAGGACATGTCAAGTCAGCCTAATAGGAGGCTCAAGGAAGCCTATATATAGGGCATTCGGCCTCATTTGGATAACACACTCACACTCACACAAGTTCGATCATAAAGAAGAAAAGAAGTGCAAAGAAGAGAAGGTCGAAGGAAGAAGAAGAAGAAGTCGAATTTTTGGGTTTTGTTTTGGGCTACTCTCCACACATGCGAAGGAATTAGGGCACATATCGTTGTTGTAAAGCTGAGTTGTAGAAATGAATTTAGGTCACCAAGAAGAGTTGTTCTAAAAGTCGAGTTCTTTAAGAGAAAGTATCTACCTAAGCAAAGAAGCAAAGTTGCAGGTGAAGTTGCAGTAGAAGTTGCAGTCGAAGTTACAAGTCAAAGTTGCAGTTTCTGGGCAAGTCGAAGTTGCAGTTTTTGGGCAAGTCGAAGTTTCAGTTTCTAGGAAAGTCGAAATTGCATTTTCTGGGCAAGTCGAAGGTGCAGTTGCAAGATAGGTCAAAGTTGCTGGAAAGAGGAGCTACTCAAAGAAGGAGCAATGACTTGGTCTTGGAAGGGTTCTTGGTCAAGGGTCTAGGTCTTGGAATTCATCAATGAAGATTCTATAAGAAGAAGAATTCGGTGGGTTTTCCTGTCAAGCTTGGAGAGAATTTGGCCTTGGATGATCACCTACATCTTGTGTCCTTTGTCTCATTGTTCTTTATGGTTTGGTAGTTGTTTGATGAAGAAAGAACACATAATAACAATCAAGTACAAGAAAAACCTAACTAAGAAAAGTAAAAAGTCCTCACAAGTAATTATCGTTATAAGAGAAATTATCTAATATCTCTACCCTAGATTTCTCAACAGGCTTAAAGGTATAAGGTGACTAAAAATTCTTCTAATGGAAAGGCACAATTTAGGTATAAGGCTCCAACTATGAAGATGAGGCAATTCACTTTCCTTAGAGAGGCAAAGTTGGGGCAACAGAAGACCTAGGGTTTGGTTGATATGTTGCAAGTCAGGATGGCCAAGGGTCAAGGTGCCAAGAAAGGGTTACTCAATATGTATTTCAACAAGGTTATGGCACATGAAACCCTCAAAAATCCCTCAAGTTGAAGCTATAACCATTTATCCTAGGGAAGACAACTAGGGCAAGGTAAATTGTGAATGAAAATGGAATGAATTCCCACGAAGAGGAACGATTTTGAGGCAACCACTACAACCCTCAATGTTTAGACTTTTGAAGACCAAAAATCTCCCTTCCTAGCCAATTCACGCTAAGCCCTAGTTGGTCGCATGGCCTTAAGAGGGTCGAAATAGGTGAGAAAGATAAAGAGTTAAAATTTATGGATAAAATTTCACTTGATCACCAACAATGGATGGCCAGTGCCTAGTCCTAGGGTTGATAGAGCCTATGGATTCTTTGGGTTGGCTAAAACTTGCGAAAGAGTAAGGATATTTTGATGCCCTGGCACCAAAAACATAACTATTACCTTTGTGACGGATCAAAATTCACTTGGGAGAGTTAATGTAAGATCACCATGGGGATTGTCATTTACATACAATACAATGAGTAATGCATGCAATAATATGACCTAGCTTCCATAAAATGATATTCAACAAAATTAGGGCACAATATTTAACCTAGATCACCAATTTATTCCATACATTAGACATGAAAATCAGAAATTTCCAATAAACAACACTTACAAGAGAATATGCATGTACAATCCAGTCATTTATCCAAAGCAACTTCTCCAAAGACAAGAATATAGCTCCAAGACAAAATATGCTCCATAGATCACATCTCTCCAATAGGTGCAACAAGCCAAAATTCTCAAGTAGAGAGGCCGAATTCACAAGTGATGATGATGAGAAATGAAATAGTCCTCTCCTCTAATTATATGAGGAGGATAAGTCTTTGATTAGCCTAAGAGCCCCTAATAACAAGTTAAAATTACAATAGAACCTTGGGTTGCAAGCCAACCCAACTAGCTTAGACATTAATGCATATGAAAGCCCACGCACATGAGTTGTGAGACTTCATAAGGCTGACATCATCTATGAAATGAGCTCCAAGTGTCAAGCATTGAAGCTTTTGAGTGCCAAATTTGCTGTAGAAGCCTCTAAAAATCATCATTTGAGGATTGGCCTTCAAATCTCCATCAATATCCCTCTATGGTCCCCAAAATCCACTTGGGCTACAATAAGGTGGTCTCTTAGGTCTCCAACCATGAAAAAGTGTCCAACTCTGCTCCAACGTTGGAGGCTTTCCAGCTGATACTAGCCATCCCAAGTCTCTGAAGGTGAGACCATCCTCATCCTGGCTCTGAATCAGCTACCATCTCTCATATGGTACTAAGGCTGACCTAGGGGCATGCTGGGTCTAGGTGTATCATCCTAAAGACTCATCAAATGCAGTGAAAATTAGCAGAATGTCTTGGGTGCAGGAGGTGCCCAGGTTCTATGTGATGTGCTACTTTTGCTTTGGAGACCCAAGGCTCTCAATGCTTCACCTGTGGGTGCCAATATAGTTTTCTAATGGCTTGGGTACCTGTCGGTAAGGTGCCCAGGTTATGGGTTGTTAAACCACCTGACAATCACAACATAAAGTCTAGTGAAAGCAACCAGTCATCGAGGACAATAATCATTATTGCATCTAAGTGAACCAATCTTGAATGTAATGGGCTATTCAATACTTCAAATAGGGGTTCCCTTCCAAAATCAGGGCCTTGAGCTCGCAATGGTGTTTCCTCCCTAGGTAGGAGTGGTTAAAGGACAAACCTATTAGGTGTTTCTAGCCCCTAAGGGGAAGTAACATTTCCTTATTCCACCTTTCAATTATTATGTGTTGGTGAATAATAATGATGGTACAGAAGGGAGAAGACTTCATGGCCAAATGCCATGGTCAAAGGGACTATCATGATGGGGGTCCACATCCTGAGTGTATAGATGTGAGGAGGGAGCAATTGTGGATGCATGAGTTACCAACTCAATCTTTGTTTTTCCAGTCCTCTTGTGCTCATTTTACTTTTGCTTGATTTTTCTTTGTATTATTATTCATAGCTCAAAGGATTATAGTTTTCTTTGAATGAAATTGTAGTTGTATTACCCCTTAATGATGAGTTAGTTTATTGCTCATCGAGGTTGGTATATGTAAGGGTTCCTTTTTATGATGTAAGGGAGCAACATGTGCTCAAGAAGAGGGTGACAACCATAATGAGTGAGGTAGAGCTCATGCTAGGATTTTGCCCATTTGTTAATTTGAATGTCCCAACCATCTTTTGCATTTTGATCTTCTTTATTTTGTTTTGTTTTGTGGCCATGATATGCTCTTTATTTTTCCTTTCGCTGCATCAACCTCCTAGGGCAAAGTTCTGAGCCCTACCTAAGTATGTGGATGTATGGGCACCAAATCTCAAAGAACCAATGGTCAGTGGAACCTAAAAAATAGATGTGGGTAAGGACTTGTAATGCATGATGGAATGTGGTAAGTATGGAATAGGGATAGATGGAACTGCGTTATCTCAATAAGGATTTCCCATTGTTAGATTTTGTAGCTCGGACATGTGTTCTAGTCTTGAGAGGTGTCATTAAGGCTAGGAACACGGAGAAATTAATTATCTCCAAGCCCATGCAATTTTTCCTAAGGGAAATATCTTAATTATGTCAATTAGTGATTTTTTTAATTATTTCCTAAGTTTAACTTAGGGAAAGTGAATCATTAATTGACATTAGTTGGGATAAAATCGATTTACCTCCAAAAGCTTGTGGAAAGTTTCTAAGATGATTTTAGCCATCGATTGGATCAAGTGAACTTCTAATTGTGGCCTTTCATTCACGAATGAGAGATTATAAAGGGAGATCGATGGGCAACATTTGTGACAGATCAGATCATAAAGATCAATTCGAGTGGGTGATTTTAATAAACACCAAGAAGGTTTCAACAATAGTGATTGGAAAGAAATTGTGAGAATTTATCCTCCACAGAGATTTACAGAATATGAATATCAGAAGGATAGCAAATTATTTCTGTAGAAGGAGGTTGAATTTGTTACTTCAAGTTTTCAAGTTTACTAGTGTGATTTGCCAGAGCGAATTCCTAGAGGCAGTGCGAGTTGTCGGGAAATCCAGAATAATATTTATAATGGCAGTGTGAATTGCAAGAAGAGAAATGTGATTGTAAGAGGTAACATAGGGGCTATGTATGAGAATAGGTGCACACAAAATAGGTGTTGTAGCAGTGTGGTGATAGTAAGCAGCAAGGAAGCAAGTGTGTTAGTCAAATTTTCTATAAGGATCGGTGCAATTCACTCTTTAGAGGGAGAGAGGGAGACCATACCAATTAGAAAATAATTTTGTGGGTGCTTTCAAAGAACTGAGGCACAAATCCACAAGAGATATTAGGAGATTTATAAACCAACAACATTTTTTGTTTTTTCTTGTGGGTGCTAGGACTAGCAAAAGGTAGATTATTGGATCTAGATATGGCAACAACCAGTTTAAGATTTGAGGATAGGTTGGATGTAGCATCAAACTTCCTTCCCTAGAAGGCAAGGGTTACTTTGTTGCTTAAAGAAAATGACCTTTGGGAGAGTGTTAACAAAGAGATTCAATTGCCAATGCAGGTGGTACCCAACGAAAAGAAAGACATTAGAGCTTAGTGGAACATCATGGATGTTGTGAAGGATCACTTGATTCCTCACTTGACAGAGACGAAGACAATCAGGGAGATGTTCAAGGTTCTTGTGGACCTATTTTAGAGTGACAACATGAACAGGAAGATGATCTCGAGAAACAAGTACAGATCCATCAAAATGTCAAGGTCTGATAACATTACTAGTTACTTCACGAGGATCACCCAGTTATGGGATCAACTTGCAGCCATTGGGGAGAAAGTGGAGGACATAGAGCTCATAAATGTGGCACTAAATGGTTTTTTGTAATGTCCCCATTTTCGATTTCCCTTATGATGGATTTCCAGGGTTGGTCACAGCTTGGTCATGAGAGTGAGATTTCGTTATAATGGGCTCGGAGGGTTTTGGAGGAGTTTTATGGGGTCCGACAGAGATGGCTCGCAACATTTCAACATCAGGGTCAATTTAGAACAACTTATTCTTAGTTCTAGTGCATTCTGACAATTCCCGTAAAACGGGGTTATTATTGAGCGTATCTTAATTAAATATGCTTAAGGTATCATTTTAGGAGGAATATTTGATGAAACACCTTTGTGTAATAGATCGTTGGAACCAAAACGAAGAGATCTACATGATTTGATGGTGAAAAGTGACTTTCAGTGGCTAGAGAGATCGTAGAAGCAGATTTACCATTTTCCTATATTAAAATGACTTTAATTAGTCACTCAATTAATTAAAAAGGGGGAAATGCTTAATGGAAGAAAAAGGCCAGAAGGGGGAAAAGTGACTTAAATAAAATAAAATAAAAGTCACTTAAATAAAGGGGAGAATCTTCTAGAATGGAAATAAAATAATAAATAAATGCTTCTAGAAGGATGGAGAGGGATCCATTAGATCTATAGAAGGACAAGAAGAAAATCATTTGGGACATCTTGGAGTTGAATATTTTTCTTGTTGAAGAGGCTTGGAAGCAAGGTTCTTAGCTTCAGTAAGCCCCAAGACGAAAACCTTTTGGGTTTCCTTGTGTGTGTTGGACGAAACCCCAACACTCTTCGAGGAGATTTCATCCAGAAATCTCACAGAGCTTCCAAGTTATCAACAGTTTAGAGTGAGGATTTTTACCACTCAAACTAGCAGGGGGGTCCTAGAGGGGCACTTGCTAGGTCAAGAGCAACAATGAAGCTAAAGCCCACTGTCACCACAACTAAAGCTTCCTACTCTTTATGGAATTTCACCGATGGGAGGAGACCCAATATATAAAGAATCACTTATAAAGGATAGATCAACTAAGATGGGTGTGAAGTGATCTCAGGGACCCTTTCTTAGGGGAGGCTCAAGAATGGGACTTGCTTGCTTCTTAAGCAAGGTACAAAGCTTTCTAGGATAAGAGGATGAGGATTTAAGGGCTAGGTTCAAGGAGTGTGAATTATAAAGGAGATTCCAAAACCCTAAAATCCTTATTGAACTTGGTTTCCCAAGTGGTTTTTGAAGAATTGACTATTCAAAGGTATGAGACCGCACGGAACCATGTGGACCCAAGTTAGGTTAAGTGGAGGGAGTTTAGCAACCAATGATGATCTTAACATAAACAAGGAAGGGGAAAGGATCAAAACAAGAGTTTCCACTTAGAGGTGCCAAATTAAAACTGTGAGGTACTAGCCTAAGGAACATCAAGGCAAAGTTTGGTCTTTAGGCTAGGGCTTGGGATATCTCGCAATTCCACCGTCAGAATTTCTTCAAATTTGGAGGAGACCTTGAGGACACACCAGCGCAGTAGAGACCAGGATATCGAACTTTTTCTATGGCTACTTTGTCGGGAAAATGATGCCCTAGGTGGCCCAACATGGCTAGACCTAGAAAAAAGGGGAAATGTGAAGAAAAAGAGGTTTTTAAGGTGATCATCTTATGGTGGATCAGTGCCTAATTCCTTTGCAGATATGGAGTCAAGAAGAATTATGAGAATGGATCTTGTTTCTAGCTCAAGGAGGCTTTAAGGGAAACTTCGTTTAGCATTAGGGCAAAAAAGAGAGTGACCTTAAAGCATTTACACTTCATCTGCAAATCAAGGTGGCTTATCAAGATAGCTTTGATCTCTAGGAAAATTTGTTTAACAAACATGGCTCATACATAGAGATATGCTATATAGAAACAAATTCCACAATGAAGCAGTAAATGCATGCAACAATTAGCCCTAAAATAGTGAAAATCCCATGATCAATGTATGTGACAAAGTAAAAGAAAATAGCATCAAAATTGTACTTGCGTGTAAGGGAATATATCCAACCATCAATACATTTGCCAATTAAGAAGCTCCAAGATAAGAAAATGCAATCCAAATATCAAAATTCATCCATGCTCCAATTTCATCCACCAAGAAGGAAATGTGAAATTCTCAAGAGAGAGAATGATCCAATCCAAGTGATGATACAAAATGAATTCATGTCTCTCCTATTTATACACTCATTAGGAGTTTGAATTACCTAATTTGAGCCTATGTTACCCCATCAAATAAGAATAATGTGCAAATAACTAACTTTTGGTGACAAACCCACCAAACTAGCTCATAAACAAAATAACAAGCCTCCCAAGCGGTCGAATAATCAATAATGCATGTCGTTGGGCTCTCTAAGAAGCCTGATGAAGTCCATCAGTGCCAAAATGATGAATTGGACTTCCAAAAGTAATGGACAAGGAGTTGGCCCCTTGTTCTCCACATAATAAACATGTGGTGTGTTGACTTTTGTAGCATCAGATGTGTTCTAGCCATGAAATTTTGTGGAGAGGCTAGAATACATGTATTCTCCAAAACCCAGCAATTGTTTCTAGAAATTCCACCTAGAGATGACTTAATTAAAATAATTAACTTTTTATTAATGGTTCTTAAGTCTAAACATAGGAAATCTGGTTAATTAAAGGGTATTAATGAAGTCATGGTGAGAATCTTCTAGAAGAAGACATGTATTGACTTCTAGTTAATCTTAGCCATCTATTATGTTTTAATCTTGGTCGTTGGTGCTCCAATAGAAGGTTATAAGAAGAAGTCGATGGGTAGATGGAGAACACACTAGAGTAGATACTCAGTTGCTCAAGTAGATCGATTTTCTCAGTGGCAAAAGTTCGACAAGAGAAAATCGAGTCAGAGAGTGAGTTGCAGGTGAGAGAGAGAGGGCATCAACATAATCTGAGAGTGCAGGGGAAATCTGGAAGGGGCAGCGCAGAGGAGGGGCGCAGATCATCAGCGCATAGAGAGTCACGCAGGCCCTACGTAGTCACTGTGCAGAGGGTGATGCAGGAAGGCCAGCAAAAGGGCAGGAGGCTCTCTTCGGGGTCAGAAAAAACGCTATGGAGTGTGAAAATTCATCAGTAAATTTTTCTCAGTCATTCTTCCTCTATTTCTTCTATCCAGATCTTGTACAAAAATTATTGTTGAAGATTAATAAAAGAAACACTCATTTGTTGCACCAGTTTTCCCACATTGGGTTTTTCTGGGGACAATTGTCCAAAAATAACAGTGTCATTATGGTTATATGTGTGCTAGTATTTTCCTTGTATTTACTTTCCACATAATTTTATTTGTGGAGGTTGTAGTGTATGTATTTCAATATTTGCCTTAGAAAACTGCAAATAATTTGTTTAAGTAATTTAGCAAATAGGAGAAATATTATCAGTTACTGTAGTAGGATTCAGGATTACTAGAATTTCACATGGTAACAAAGCACTAGTAAAGCAGGAAGAGATTGTTGCAGACGAAAGAAGGATTTCGAAAGTACTGCATAGGAAGCAGTTCGAAACCCCAGAGAAGCTGCGCAGTCCATTTGCTAGGTGGGCAAATTTTCGTGGAAAAATTAATTCTCCGAGTGGGTCGACAGAGAATAAGATTTTTTGGATCAAGATTTGTCAGAGGCAGAGGGAGCAGCACAACAGTTTCCAAGCAGAGCAGGACGTGTATTTTTGCAGCTGCAAATTCAGTGTTGGGAAGGAAAAATAGCACAAGAAATTATGAATAATCAAGAAACATCAAAATTATCTTCCAAATTGGATGAGTTTACGTCTCTGTCAGGATCAACACCAGCTTATGTCTGGTATATTGATAGCAGAGCTTCAACTCACATGACTGGAGTAAGGGAATATTTCTCTAGCTATCAAGAGGAGCAAATGGACTTCCAAATCACTATGGGCAACAAAACTAAGTGTACTACAGTAGGGAGAGGCACCATAGATTTTCAGACGGAAGCAGAAACCAACATTAGCGCCACAAATGTGTTGCATGTGCCAAGATTGGGTATGAACCTAATTTCAGTGTCCCAGTTGCAGGACAAGGGATACGATGTGTACTTTGTGGGAAGGAAAGTATATGTCAAGCATCCCACCTGGAAGAACGTGAGATAGATTAGAGCTCGAAGCAATAGGCTATATAGGTTGCAGATTGATTCTCCAATGGCACTGATAGGCAGTGATAACAACGGTAGGAAGGAGCTGACCGAACTATGGCACAGGAGGATAGGACACTTGCACCATGGATCACTTAGGATGCTCAGAAAGACTGTAATAGGAGTTCCAGCTCTCAGCACCGAGCACGGTGATCTATGCCAAGGATGTGTACTTGGGAAGTATGCAAAAGCAGTGTTTCCCAGAAGTGATAGCAAAGCCAACGGTGTGTTGGGATTGATACACTCAGATATTTGCAGCCCTATGTCCACCAAAGCTCTTAGCGATGGCAAGTATTTCATCAACTTTATTGATGACGATTTCAAAAAAAACCTGGATCTACTTCTTAAAGACCAAGGATGAGGTTTTTGATCAGTTTCGAGAGTTCAAGGCTCTCGTAGAAAACATGACAAGGAAAAATATCAAGGTACTACGTTCAGATAACGGTGGAGAATACGCAGATAGAGACTTCACAGATTTCTGCGCAAGGGAAGGTATCAAAAGAGAATGGGCATCTCCCTACAATCCACAGCAGAATGGGGTAGCGAAACGGAAGAACTGAACTATAGTCGGAGCAGCAAAGGCCATGTTGTATGATCAAGATTTGCCTAGATTTCTATGGGATGAAGCATGCAACACAACAGTGTACATTCAAAACAGGACACCTCACAGAGCTTTGGGCAAGAAAACGCTCGAGGGAGTCTTCACCAGGAAGAAACCTGAGGTAAGTCATTTGAGGATATTCGGGAGTGTGGCCTATTGTCACATTCCAGATAAGAAGCGTAGTAAGTTGGATCAAACTGCAAAAAAGGGGTATCTCGTAGGAGATAGCGAGACCTCAAAGGCATACAAAATCTACATTCCTGGCAGCAGGAAGAATGTAGTGAGGCGAGATGTAAAGTTCATGGAAGACAGAGCTTTCAGAAAATCTCAAGAGATGCCTGCAGGAGATCAGTCATCAGATGTTCCATTAGTCCAGCAGCAGCAACAAGGACCACAAGTAGAACAAGCAGGGGGATAGTCACAGGATTCGAGTACAGTGACTAGTACCAGCATCTCCTCAGTAGCAGGAGATCCAGGAAGTTCTCAGCGAACAGAATTGCAGGAACAGGTGGAGGAATAGGTTGAACCTCCCACCATTAGTGGTAGGACCAGTAGAGAAGTGCATCAGACTTTAAAGGACGTAGAAGAGTTTGTCGGAGCTCCTAGAACCGACAAGAGGCAGCGCAGGCAACCTGACAGATACTAGGCCTTAGTGGCTCAGATTGTCGAACACTCCAATTTTAAGGAAGCTGCACAACATCAGGTGTGGATGGATTCCATGGTAGAAGAGTACAATTCTATCATGACAAATGATGTTTGGGAGGTGGTGACTAGACCAAAAGACAGATCAGTTGTGGGCTCCAGATGGATCTACAAGATCAAGTACGTTGCAGGTGGCAGCGTGGAGAAGTATAAGGTCAGATTCGTGGCAAAGGGGTGTGCATAAAAAGAAGGAATGGACTATGAGGAGACCTTCGCCTCAGTTGCCAGATATACCTCTATTAGATCTGTCATATCCCTACCAGCGCAGATGGGATGGGAAATTCACCAGATGGACGTTAAGACAACATTCTTAAATGGGGTGATAGAAGAAGAGGTGTACATAGAGTAGCCTGAAGGCTTCAAAACTCATGAGAAGCAAACTCATGTATGCAGATTGAAGAAAGCCCTGTATGGGCTCAAGCAGGCACCTAGGGCATGGTATGGTCAGATTGACAGTTACTTGCAGTAGTTGGGATTCATCAAGAGTGACGCAGATCCCAATCTCTACTATCTGATGGTGGAGAATGAACCTCTCATTCTGGTTTTATATGTAGATGATCTAATTTTTACAGGATCATCGAAGCTCATAGAGGACTGCAAAAAGAACCTTGTAGCAGAATTCGACATGAAGCATATGGGGTTGACGCACCATTTTTGGGGGTTGGAATTATGGCATAAGAATGGGGAAATCTTCCTTGGGCAAAGGAGATATGGTACATGTTGAATTTTCTAAGTCTATCCGTTAGAAAATTAATCTATATTTTGCTAGTTTATTTCTTCTACTTGTTTAAATTCGAACAACTTATTTAATTCATTTAAATACTAAAATAAACACAATACAATCACAACATCTACAGATCATCAACTGAAAGAAAACAAGCACACAAGTGACACCGTTATTTTTGGACAAATGTCCCCGGAAAAACCCAATGCGGAAAAGACGGTGCAGCTATTCAGAGGGTTATATTATTATGCAATCTATCTGAGTGCAACTGGGTGCCTAACCGGCTCACCCGACAGAGAAAAATACATGGCAGCAATACCTCTATATCTGGAAACAGGTATTCAGAAAACATGTCCTACGAAACCCTCTCAACACAACTGAAGCACACTGACCCTTCTGGCCTCTGCGTCAACCTCCTGCTGACCTTGGTCAGCCCTCTGACCCTCTGCGTCAGCCTTCTAAGGCATTGTGCAGCCTCTGGGACCCTCTGCATCACTCCAGCAGCCTCTGCATGGATGACACAATCCCTCTGGCCTCTGTGTTGTCTTTGCTGGGCTCTGCGTAGCCTGGAATGGTTGCTGCTCTCGCTCTCTCTACTTTTGCGCTGGTCTCTCAGTATTGTCTTTGCCTTGCACTCACTGCCCCTCGCTGCTGATCACTGATTCAACTTTGTTTAGCAACCCCGCTCTAGCAAAATGAATGACTGATCACCCTAATGTGTTCTCCAATTGACCCTCAAGCCTCTTCTTATACTTTTCTCGTTGGTCCTTCAACGACCAAGATTAAATCTCTAATCAACGGCTAAGATTAGATTTGGCTTGATCCATGACTTTTGGAACCTTCTAACCTAGTTTTATATTAACACCCATTAATATTTTATTTTTCCTAAGTTTAGACTTAAGAACTCCATTAAAAATATTAATTATTTTAATATCCTCCAAACCGTTTAGAATCTACCCAAACCATTTATGAGTCTTAGAGATCTCATGTTCTTTAGCCTCTCCACCAATTTTCATGGCTAGAGCACATCCGATGCTCCCCCAAATCAACAACAAAAAGAAGACCCTTTTCAAAGGGGGTACATGCTATCCTACAATTCGAGCAAATAAGGAATTTGCAAAAAGAATTAGAGGTAGGGAATTGGCTTTTGGCGCTTGGGTCAAATTTGCAGAACATAAAGATAACAAGAAAAACTCTCCTCAATCTACAGAAATTGGATTCACACCTTTCTAAGGTGAGCCAATTAGATTTGAGGATTCTAAATTGGGCACTCAAAACAACAATGCTTGCCTTGATCCAGCAAAGATTCCTAGAGCACCCTTGTGAAGGGGTCAAATTTGTAGTTGCCTCCTATCTCAATGAGATTATCATAATAACTTCACTTATGCGTCCTATTAATGATGACATTATGGGGGAAGTTTTTTAGTTGATAGAAGAAAATCCTCAAGAACTACATGACACCTTGGGTCCTACCATTGAGAAGAGGCTCAAGATCTTAGAGATCATGGTTGGAGTTATGGGTAACGATGACGCCATTTGCAGGATGCTACAAACTAAATTTTTGGCCATTTGGAGGAAAGAACAGGTTGTATCACCTTGATTACCATACGACCAAGGGCAAATATGGGTGTCGTGTGCAGCTGTAATAGGTGTATGGACCTATTGGCTTATTGCGGTTGTATTTTCGTATGTCATACAGTAAACTCCCGCGTGTATGGTTCGATAGTTGTGTCTCCTTCATGATTGGTATTTGCCTACATGCAACTTTGTGCTGTGTTGCAGCCTCAACAAACTATTGCAGTAATTCAACAACTCTGCGACTCAGCTAGTGGGGGCTCCCTTTCTGTCCGTAGCCCAATTTTTTTCTTAATGTGGTGACTTTTGTCTTGTATGGTTCCTTAGCCGCATATGATTTCTTAGCGATGGCTTGACCCGTGAGTACTTGCAATAGTTGTCTCTAAGCCCAACCTAACACACTTGTCGACCTATATTTTTTCTTTTATTTAATTTTATTGTTGCAACACCTGTCCATGTGTGCGGTTCCTCCTTTTCTTTAGTTGTCACAAATCATACAACCCTCGCATGAAACCTTTTCTTTTTGCTTTTGATTGTACGACAATAGTGGTTTATAGTACAACCTACTCAAGCAAATGCCTTGGCAATACCCTACTTCCTTGGCCACATCTTATGCTCAAGCTTGAGATTGGTCTTTCTTTAGGAAAATGCTTTGGTACCATGTTTATTTCGAATCCCAACAACCTGGTTAATTACTTCCTAGTAGATCAGATTACTGAATAAAAAATGCGGCTGAGATTTTAACAATTAAATAAAATATAACGATGGAAACAAATTAAAAATTCTAATCTCAAACACCTGCACACAAGATTTATGTTGTTTCATTAATTAAGGTCTACAACATATAAGGGCTCCCTTCTTGGGACAATGGCCCTTTGAGGAAAAATACAAATACAACAAGAACCTAGAATTGATCCAAATGATCAAACCCTTGATCTATCCTTCAATCTACTAGCTGATCTGAATCCTTCCCCTACTTCCCCTGCACTCTTCCTCAAACGCTGCACGCTTGGATGAAAAGCCTTCTTCACCCAATCACTAAGATCTCACTCTCACTGTGCCTTGTGCTCCAAATGTGTCTTCTCCCTTAGCATAGCCTTCCTTTTATGATCCGTAAACTGCCATGGACATTCCAATGGATAGATCTTCACAACAGATCTGATAATATTATATTTAAAATCTAAGATTCTACATTATTACAGTTTTATTTAATTTCTAGATCTGTAAAATTAATTGTAATTAGTGCATGTATGTAAAAATAAATCAAGCAGAAAAGTAGAGAATGAAAAAATAATCTCTCACACACACAATACACAAGATATGCTCTCTGGGAAGCCCTTTCGAGAGAAAACCCAGCTGGAAGGTGAGGCTGCTTTGCTCTCTTTCTCTTTCTGGAAATATGGTTGTAGATACAAAGAAGTAATGCCTGTGGCCCGTGGGCTGCTACAATGCACAGATCCTCTCTGTGTGCTCTACCTCCTATCTCTCCTAGCTATCTTTGCTCAGCTATGGAACAAAATGCTCTCGAAAGAATGGAATGGCTCTTCCTCCCAATGGCCCAGTTATAACACAGCTCGATAGCCTACCAGTGGTTAAGTTTGACTACATCCCCATTTGTATAAATAAGAAGGCTTAGGGCCTCAATTTTTTTATTTAGATTTTAGGCATTTTTCATAGTCTATTTTCGCACTTTTGTGCAACTCTTAACTAGAGTTACAAAATAGACTCTTCTAGAGCCTTTTATATCACAAACATGTGGCTAGCCCCTTTTCCATGAATAATGGGAGCTGACACGGCATCCTCCTGAACTATAGTTGTGAAAACAAGAAGGTCAACTTCTCAGTGACATAACTTTTGCATACGGACTCCGATTGATGCAATTCTTGTGCCGTTGGAAAGCACTCTATGTATAGAATAGCATGAAAAGATGTTGCACTTATGTGGCAAAGTTTTACCCCAAAAAATGTCGTTTGATGCCCCAAAATGCTCCCCGAAGGTTTCAGAGCCCATTTTGCCAAACTGGGTCCCACTGGTAAAAAGGGTCTCGTGTGCTGATTCCTCCACTTTTTCCACTCCAAACGCATCAAGATGGATGACAAACAATATAATGATCCAATTCAGATCCTTTTGTAAGTTTGAATTATTGACCAAATCCACAACCTTAATCTCCATAGTGATTGATGGTTGAGATTCATCTAATTCACTAATGCAAATAACCTTTGCATTTCATTAGATCAACTCACTTTATCTTATAAAAGTCAATTACTTTTAATTATTAAAGTAATTGATAAGGTTAATGGTCAATTAGGTGACTTCCACGTGCCTAGAAACTTAGGCCTTTGCACAAGTACCTGTCGAAGCTACTCTCATCAACATCTTTATGTTCAACAATATCATGCATCAAAAGGTTCAATTTGTGCACCAAACACCCAAACCACAGGATGCTTGGATGAACCTAATCAATGATTTTTCCTGCTCCCTTACAATTTGCTACATTATTGGTGATTACTTGAATCATATTAGAAGGAACAGCATTATTAATGGTTTTCAGTAGGAGGTCTGAAATGTTTTGAGTTGATGCAATGAATTAGTCGTCAAGGCTACACTAGTAGAGACACCAAGAACATTTATCAAATGTTGGTTTTTAACATTTGTCCAACCATCAAAGACAATGCCCCACAGTCCACTCAGTCATTTGTAAACCGTGCGAGAGCTCCTTGAATTTTTTCTCTTTCCCTGTCTAGTAACACAATTCTAGCTCTCATACATGGGGCTCTTGTATCCTTTGGTGGCTACGGAAAATCAAAATTTGATCGATATAAAAAGAATCACAATATAAGACTAGTGTTTGATTTATTCTCCCATCTTAGAAGCATGATTTTTCTTATCTATCAGAATATAATTTTAAGTTTGACTAAATTACCTTTGCACACACTACTCATAAACATTGGAAGGGCATATTTCAGTATTGGAGAGAAGGGTAACTAACCCTGCCACCAATATGCAGTACAAAGGCCAAAATGACTGCTATCGGAATGCCAACTACATAGTATGCCCCAAGATTTGCATAGGCACCCAACTTTTGCCATCCACATCCTCTAACAATACCTGAGAATGTATTGAAGTTTCAGAAAACATTTCCTCTCGAGGTATGTGTCTATTTTTACAGACAATCTCTCTCTCTCTATATATATGAAATCTATGAGAGAATATATACCTGATAGAACACTTTGCATGCCATCCATAACTGTTGAGGATGCAAACAGCGGCATCATGCTTGAAACATAATCGACTACCTCTCCTTCGTTGCTATAAGCATAGCCTAAGACATTTCGCATACAGAGTAAAGTAGATCCTATCACAAGGGCCTCCATGGCTGACATACAAAGTGCAACATGCGCCGATAAACGTGCAGCATGCGAGCGTCCAGCTCCCAGTTCATTGGAAACTCGTGTACTGCAATGCAAAAGGTTCGTATGAAAATTTGAACAGAATTTAAGACTGCCTATTTAATATCCTCAAAAATTTGCTCTAAACGAGATTTTTGAATCAGGTGTACCAACCTTACGGCAGCACCCAGGCCAAGGGGAATCATATATACAAGGGAAGCGGCGCTGAGGCTGCAAAGAATCAAAAGAGAGGTAAAATCAAAATAAGGTGACTATTGGCAGTGGAAAAGCAGATATCCGTATTAAGCTTTATGTAAAATTTGTCAGATTAACACACTTACCAAATGGAGAGAACTGACATCTCAAGTTCCGGCTTAGGCAGCAAACCGCAGAGGAGAATAAGCATTTCAAAAGACCAGTACTCTAAGCTGCTGACAAACATGTAAGTATTAATTAAGGGACGGAACTCAATAGCAGGATTAAGATTATAGAATATTGTTTCATATATGAATTGATTCCTACTGAATACATCGTTTTAAAATTTTGAACATCCTGAAGCTGGCAAAAAGAAATAGAATAAGGAAAAATACAAAATGAGATTCAGCAATGCATAATTTTTTCAAATTCAACTACACTCTGCAGCCGAAGGGAAAGAATCCATATACCAGAGCATCACCGCAGATGGAATAGCAAGCTTAAGAAAGTTACTAATATCGGATAAAGCTTCCCTTGAGAAGGACGTCCATGTCTTCTTGCATGCAGGGGAAAATGTAACATAAAGTGACAGAAGTCCTACGTTCAGCCAATTGGAAATGCTGTTGGCTAATGCAGCCCCTTTATTACCTAATCCAACTTTGAAAACCAATAAATAACAGATGGGGACATGGAAACAGAGAGTTATTGCAGAGCTCGTCATCATCGGCAAGACAATACCCTGTGATTGAAGAAATTTCACAAGGGGCTGAAGAGCTGCATAAGCAAACAGACTGGGAATCATCCATCTTGCATATTTCCCTGCTTCAAAAGATATTAAAGGGTCTTGCCCAAGGACTACGAGAATCTGTCCCATATATGCCCATATCACGGCAAGTGGTATGCTCACACAAAAAAGAGCAAAAATTGCTCTCTGCAGTTGAATCCCAAGCAAATGATACTGCTTTGCTCCGTAGGCTTGTCCACAAAGTGTCTCTAATGCACTTGCCATTCCCATCTGTTAATAGACGCACAAGTAACAAAAGGACAGCTGATCAGTTGACTGTCCAGGACATTCAAAGAATGAAAGATCCATTTCTGACTTCTAACTAAATTGAAGTGCATTCACTTACATACCATTTGACAAACAAAATGAACCTGATCAGCTTGTATTTTAACAACTACGAGGTTAAACCTGCATTAAGGACACTTTGAACTGGCAAGTGAATTGAGATGAAGTCGTGCAAACTTTTATCCAGTTTACCACAGAAGCATGCTAAGCATGCTCCTAAACATTAGATTAAGAAAAGTTCCTTACATTTTTGTATTTTCTAAATGATCCTTCAAGTACCCCAGTGGACATTTTTGCAGATCATATCGAAGTTACTAATAATTACGTAAAAGAACCAAATAATTAAAGTGGATTATCAATCTTTGCGAAGAAGACATAATTGAAACGAAAATACAACCTGCTGGAATAGACAAATATTGAAAGAGAGTTCCTCAAATAGGTCAAACAAGATTCTAGAGACTCTCAGAAATATGTGCACACCCTGCAACATTTTAGTACACGTTGGGTGGACTTCACATAAATTTTAAAATAGAAATAGCATGGTCCAAATATGTACATCTTGTGTTGGTACAACGTCATCGTATCTTGGCCAGTTTACAGAGGGAAAAGAAAAATAACAATAAAATTGGGCAATTATTTATTTTACCAATCTTTCCAATCCTCCCTTGTTATGGAGTTTTAGTCCAAAGAATCGTTATTAATGAGTTTACACTGGAAACCCCCAATGGTAGTAAAGTTATGTAATCATACCAGCACACTAAACCCTGTCACAACTGCAAAAGAAGTAGCAATTGCAGCACTGGAAAGTGCCAGCTCTCCCAAATGCCCCACGAACATGACCGAGATCATCGACAAACAATACTGCAACAGATTCACTCCAATCATAGGCCCTGCCACCCAGCACAACTTTTTGACTTCCTCCCATACAACCCCTACAGTGCACTTCACATCAGCTGAAGGCTCTCCTTCATAAATACCAGACTCGTGTTCGTCTCCAAACGTAAAAAGCAGCTGAGTTTCCTCACCATTTTCGCTTAGAAATGGTTCCTTCAACAAATCTCTTTCATTGCCATGAACCCGAGCTGAACCAGGTCTCTCCATTCCTCTTTCAATGTAAAATGGCCTACCAAGGAATCTAAACTTGCGAATAATCTGTTGATCGAAATTGATGTATGAACCTGTAGCCGACGATGGAAAATTGTTTCCTACTCATATCATAAAAATAGTTGCGTTGCTGATGATTATCCCATATTTTAAAAGATCTTGTCATTGAGCATAATATAATATTGCAGCGCCGAAGTCTTTGTTTCCCACGGAAGTTGATGGCCACTAAGGCCAAATATTTTGGCCGCGCTCTTTTGACCGGGAAATTATGGAGATTCGGGATAAAAAAAATTTAAATCTAAGTTATTGCTGTAAAATTTTAATATGATGGGTGCTTACGATAAAATTTAGGAATTTTTACAATAAGGGTAAAGTTTAAATATTTTTATGAATCTAAGTATTGCTGTAAAATTTTAATATTTTGGGTGCTTACGGTAAAATTTAGGAATTTTTACAATAATGATAAAGTTTAAATATTTTTATGAGCGAAAATATAATTCAAAACTACTATCAGAAAAATTACCAAAAATCTAACCATTTTTAACTATCCAAACAATTTTAATAGCAGTAGTCTATAACGCGACTTTTTGAAAGTCTTTCGGTCGGATTTTTCGGTCAAAATCCGGCACCAATTCATTGGAATCCCAAGTTTGATAGCTAGTTTCTGCACAATCAATGGCTCCCAGGGGTTTTCCAGGGCGCTGAATCCAAATATGCAGTTAAAAAACCATTTTAACTGCTAAAAATCAAGATTTAACCTCATTTCTTCAGCCAAATTCCGTCACCGAAATCTCCAAAAAGTCGCATTATAGACAACTCCATTTTAATATATACACAACTCCAAATACTTTTTGTTTGAAGTTGATGACTACGCAGGCTAATTTCTTTCATTGGTTGAATTTATCGGCTAACATGTTTCAACCAAGCTACATGCCAACATTAAGTGAACCTTTTGAAAATTATTTTAATGTTGGCCCACGTTCATTTTCATGGAATCTTTGAAAATTATAGAGTTTGACTCTACTTTTGAGGATCATTTAAAACGAGTTTTTACAGGAAATTCATAATACGATTTCGGTTCTACTTAGGAGGTTCATTTTATGAATATGAATCCCAGCGTAAAATGAATCTTGAGAAAATCTCGGCTCTCCTTCCTAAGTTCATTTCATGAAATTTTTGAAATTTATCTAGATCTTAACTTTCTTTGTAGGATCATTTCAGCAGGGTTTTACCTGATTTTATGATATTATTATGAATTTAAATATAATTTTAGTTTTATAGAGAAGTTTTTAATCAAAATTTTTAAAATTAAATTGGTTTAATTATATTAGTTTTTTTAATTGTATAGAAAGTTTTCTTATTATAAAAAAATTATCAAAATTTCAAAACTTAATTTGTTCAATTATATTCATTTTTTTATTAAAAAATATTTTTTAAATAATAAAATTTTTATTTTCAAAAAAAAACATTTTTTTAATTTTTACTCTCTTCATCAATTATTTAAATTTACACTTTATTTTATTTTTATTAGAATTAAAATTTTAATTAAAATCTCATAAAATGATTCTCTCTTAAAAGTGAATATAATATTTGCATTTATGGTTATACACACTATTAATTTCCAGCGATTCAACAACTTAACCTCTATGTTGTAGCATATTTTTAACAACAAAATTACTATATTATTCAAAAACCTAATCTCTACTTTCTAGCATATTTTTAACAGCAAAATTACTCTAAGTCTTGGTAGTATAGACTGGCTAAAACAATCCTAAAATTAAGCAAAACTTGACTTCCATACATATTGAAGTATAATTACTATGGTTGTAGTTACTCTGAAATCACTAAAAAAAAATTGCTAACAAAATTCACTATAAATAAAGAGGATTGAGTAACCTGAGTAGACTTGTTGAAAAGTGTAGTGAAGAAGGTCTTCTACGTGCTTGTGCCTTAGTTTGAGAGAGACCACGAATAGTTTTCCTTTTTTCATGGACGAGTTCGTGGAGATTGACAAGTTCGTGATCTCATGTGTGGAGTTGGAGGAACAGTCAAGCGGACTTCTAACAAGCAGTTCGAGTTTGGAATAAGACAAGTTGGGAGCTTTGATTGAGGCAAAGAATAGTTATAACACCAAGTTATGAGTGGAGAGAGTTCAGATCAAACTCAGATAGCTTATCAATCACAACTATTGTTTTAAATTCATACTTGCTAGAAATAGCATGGATCGAATTGGTAAAAGGAGGACGAAGGTGCAGGTTTATTCACCAATTGTTTTGTGCACAAGGTTGTGAAACAAAACAATAGCTCATGAGTTTGTGAGAGGTTGCACCAATTTGTGTGTGAGAGTTTCTTGTTATGCGTGTGTATTTTGGAGGAGCCAATACGCAGAGCATAGAAAGAATTCCTTGTTGCCAAATTGCACTAGGAGTTAGGGGCTTTGTCCTCAACAATAGGAGGCCCTCAACGCTAGAGAAAAGGAGGTCGTGCATAGAAAATTCGAGCCAACCAAAGGGGCTATGCATAAATAATTTGGTCACCTAGAGGAGGCCTATGCGTAGAGAATTTGGGTCATTAGTGGAGACCTATGTGCACGAAAATAGGTCTAGGCGGACTACAAGAAAGTAGGATATGGGTCAAGGTTGTTGCAGGGTGTTTCTAGTTATTTTAAGTAGTGAGAATAGTGAGTTTTCTAGTGAAACAAATTTCCTTGTAAATATATCTAATTTCTCTAACTCTATCAATGAATTCTACAGCAAGAAGAGGGTTTTCCCAATTGTGTTTCCCTAGAAAAATAATTTTGCATGTGAGAGTTTCTTGTTGTGAGTGTGTACTTTGGAGTAACTAATACGCAGAGCATAGAGATAATTCCTTGCTACCATATTGCACTTGGAGTTAGGGGTTGCATCCTTAACAATAGGGATCCCAGTGCTAGAGAATAGGAGGTTTTGCACAAAGAATTTGGGCCATCCAAAGGAGTCATGTGTGCAAAGAATTCAGGCCAGCTAAAGGAGGCTTGTGCATAGAGAATTTGGGCCAGCATTGGAGACCTGTGTGCACGAAAATAGGGCTAGGAAAGCCGCAAGCAAGTAGGAGATAGGTCAAGGTTGTTGTAGTATTTTTCAAGCTATTGTAAGCAATGAGAATGGTGATTTTTCTAGTGAAATAGAATTCCTTGTGAAAAGATATAATTGCTTTAACTCTATCAATCAATTTAATAGCAAGAAGAGGGTTTTCCCAATTGGGTTTCCCTATAAAGTTAATTGTGTCTCTTGTGTGATTGTGTTCTTTATCTATGTGATTATTTTGTTGCATATGAATTGTTAAGAAAATATGTATCTTGGTGAAAGTAAACTAGTTTTATTTTTCAGTTATTTATCTAAGTAGTTGCAAAGTTTCATGGAAATTTAACAAGAGACTTACTATAGTTCTTCCATTTGTCTTCTGAAACTACCTATCTCATCTCCATCCCATTGGATTTGCATATGTTGTTCAAAGAGTATATCCATAGTTGAAGTGATTTTGAACACCAACTAGTTGTATCGTAGTTGCAATTGTAACATGACCTCCTATAGGTCTTTGATCTCTTGTTCTGAAAGTGAAAAATTACTCTCTCTAATTATTCCATCTCTAATAGTTTGCCACCCTAACTTCCAAAAAAGCATACTCCCCTAAATAAACTTCACTATCTAAGTCAACAGAGCCCAAAATCCACACTAAGAGGCAGTTAGATCCATTGAGTGTGCTTGACAACTCCCAAACAACACCAACAAACCACCCTTATATATGAATTAGTGCATTTAGGATAAAGAAAGGAGAGTCGTAAGGATACAATACACCACAACAAACCCAAGAATTATCCATGTTCCAATACACCAAGGAAGCCTTAACCCTCATTTGAAGGCCCTTGCATAAGAAAGGAAGATTGCATTCAAAAGCTCCATTGTTATCCTTTCGAAGAATTAGGGATTGATCATCATTGTTCCAACTTGTAATGCCAACTCATTAGGGGAATTTTTGAGGTAAAAAATGTGCGTTAAATCAAAAAATACACTAACAAAATCAACTTTAAAAGAACCAATAAGATCCAAGATGATGATGTCATCCCCAGAGGTAAATTTTTTTAAGATAAAAGAAGAAAACTACTTTTTTATTGTATTTCAGGTTATCTCCTTATAGGTTAACTCAAATGTCAAGTGTAGACACTCGTTAGATGTGGAATTAAATTCCAACATGTTTTTTCATGTATTTTCATTTTTTTCCATGTGGATCTACTCAAGGTCATGCAAAGTGGACTCGTTGGATGTGGAATATAATTATGTACCCAACGGGTGTCTACACTTGACCTTTGAGTAAACCTATAAGAAGATCAGCCAAAAATACAATAAAAAAATAGTTTTCTTTCTTTTCCTTTAAAAAATCATAACTATTATTTTATTATTTTAACTATTATTTTGTTATTTCCTTCGAAGGCCCATTTTAGACCTCAAAATTCCCCTAATTCGTACGAGGGCCAAACTCGTTCTTATTAGCATGGGACTTCTTCATAGTGTCCCTTCCATCTTATCCCTCCATCACTATCTTCACATAGGAATGCACTAAAGCAAAATTGTCATGGTGGAGTGATTGAAATTTCTTGCAAGTTCATTATTGAGTTTGCATGGGCATGTTAGTTGTCCATGGGAATGTGAACTTATTCATCACTACCCCCTTCCAACACAAGCACCCACCCCCACCTCTCTCGATTATTTAAATGAAGGATGTCAACTTCAAACTATGTCAACCTGTTTGCTAACTGCTTTGCTTCTGAGTTGTTGTGCCTAAGGACATGAATCCCTTTTAATTCAACCATATATCTTAGATGGGATGTTATCCTTTTGAAAAGAATATTAAGTTTGATGTTTGATAGAGATGAGATAAGGTGGAGATGGTGAATTATGACCTTGGAGTCCCCCATTATGATTAGATTCTAAATATTGAACTTAATAGATCCGAGAAACCCTTATAGAAGGGCATAATCCTCTACCTAGTTATTGGCATCTTTTACCAACCTCCATGAAAAGGATAATCTTAATGTCCACCACCCGCCTTCCTCGCACTTCCCACCTGTGGGTTACACTTAGAGCCCCCATTAAAGCATATAACATATTCTTTCTAAGACTTAATCCGAAGGTTAAATTCATTAATGTGTATTCTTAATTTCCAAGTGATGCCCTAAAAACTAGGGCAAGATGGGAAGTATTAAACATTAAACTCATAATACCATGACTCTTCCAAATATTCAAGTTGTTGAGGTGAGGAAAGCTTAATATATTTGGTACTCATATGCTCAGACAATAAGGATACAACTATATATGCGATTGTTTATGGTTGGGAATGGTTACTGTAGAAATTTCTGATGTAGATTCAAAACTGCTCATGAAATTTACTAAATCACAAGATTCGAAGCTACTCTACTGCTATTCGGACATTAATTCACAATCTAGAACACAAATCATTGACATGAAAAAGGAAACATCACACATGCACATAGATTTATCTAGGAGAAAGCAACTGCTTAAAACCCCTTCCTATCTATATCGCATTAATCAAATAATAAATATGAATACATATGCTTGCTCAAGTATGAGCACAACCTGCAAGTGTATAGTCTATCTCTCTGACTAACTGGATATGGCCAACACTTAGCCAATTTTGAATCCATCCAAGCTCCTATTTCCTTGCGTTGTTCCTTGAGGAAATCAGTCCCTATTATTTAGGAATTCCCTAAATTAGTTTGCATAATTCCTCTAGGTTCTTCCTTTGACTGCATGCACCACCTGTACACATGGGAATAGCCTACAACTGATATTACATTGCCTTCGAATCTCCACCTCAACTAGGTAACTTGAATTCTCTGCATGCAACAATTATTTTGGGTTGATTGATCAGTAGTTGGTTGATCACTAAGTGTGGTTGAAATTCCACTTCCACAACTTGACCTCCACTAGTTCCTTTAACAATTAGAACTAGTTTAACTGATCATAACTCAATTTAACTGAAATAGATTGCTACAAATCAATAATCAATCATACTGAACTATACTCAAGCTTCCCCAACTCGAATTAACTGAGTTAACTAAGTGACAAGTGCCATGTCACCTCAGTTAACTACCTCCAAGATTTCCATTGAAATAGAAATTTGAATTTTCTCTAGTTTGTCCTAGGCAAAATCAAACTGAGATTTTATTGATGCATTTTCAATACTCCATCTTAGCAAGAAAGGGATTATCAACCACCCCTATCATGCACCTTTGGATCTCAAACTTCCCTCTTGACAATCCCTTTGTCAAAATTTCAACATCTTATTCCTCTGTCGGAATGTACTGCAACAAGATTATCCACCTCTGCACACAATCCCATAAATGGTAATATCATATATCTATATTCTTGGATGGATCGTGAAAAATAAGATTTCCAGAGAGCTTGAGGCGACTCTAATTATCATAGTAGATCATAATGAGATCTATAATTTGACCAAACAATACAACACATATCTTTCTCATCCAGATTACCTCACATGTTGCTTGACTTGCAACCATGTATTATGCTTTTTCTGAGTTGAGTGCCACAGATATTTGCTCCCTATTGTACCAAGAAACCATTGTGGACCTGTTGTGTTGTTCAACAACCCCCCCCCCCCCATTTATTGATTTAATAGTTAATATTCTATTAATAAACGGGGACCCTTTATAAAAACTCCTCCAAGAAAAACTTAGCACTTAAGTGCTTTCTTTTTAAAAAATTTAGAAATAAATTAAGATATCAAGCCAAATCCCTTTAAGACTAGCAATTCTCGCTTTTATCCCATATCGCTGGACCAAGTGCGTCAAAGGTTAATTAACAACCAGGATCCGCGAATTGTGATGGAAGGGATCGCCGTAATAAATTTAGGATATCATTAGACTTTATATTTAAAGTTAAGACTTAAGGCATTTCACGTAAAATGAAGTGCCTATCACAATCACATATCGACTTTCACAAAAAACACAACTCACAAAGCCTGTTGGAATATGAAAATTGCGATATTGCAGTAGAGAAATCCAATACTTATCACATCGTGACACTTTACTTAAAGGCCAATCTTGTGGATTACAAAAGTTTGCAAAGTGCGAAAGAACCCAGACCCGATAAAAATAAATGTTATAAAATATAAGTTAAGTCTGACGCTTAGTAAAAAGGAACTTTATGCAATAATTATTCATTTAGGCAGAGTGCGCTCTAAATAATGAAAATTATGCCGCTCACCTCGCATCTCGCAGAATTCTAAACAACTCTGGAAAAATGCACAACTGAAAATGCGATATTGCGATAATCTTATCGCAATCGCATAATCGACATTTCGCACTTTAAACTTGCCACCTTAGAGTTTTTCCCTTCCCATTTGTGATGCGGTAGTTGAAATGAGTAATAAAGGCAATGATAAAATATCTTTGTGTGTATTTAATAAGTTTAATGGAATTTATGTTAAGAGCAGCTCGACGTGATTTGATATCTGTTCATCTACGTTTAGAATAAAAGATCCTTTCTTGTCACCTTTCGAGGTTAACTATATACCTTAATTCTCACTTTCATTCTCTCTTTGTGTTTATCCAATAACTTCCATTGCTCATCTGTTGGCATTGCATAGAGAACAATCACTTGCGGTAGTTTCGGGAAGAGAGTAAGCAGTTCACAGTGTTGGCATTATGACACAGGTTTTTGCCTTATGACACAGGTGTTGTCCTTGATGGCAACACACTCAGATGAAAAATCACAGTTCAGGCTCACGGAATGAAGGAAAAAGAGGTATACACAAGTTTACCTTGAAAAATTCACGTATACACATGGGTTTTTCGACCAAAAGGCGCGTATGCGTATACACATACTTTCACGTAAGGAAAAGTGCGTACATGTTGGAGAATTTGGTTTTGGTCCGTGGTATTTGGACCATGGTATTTTGACCCATGGTATTGGTCCAAGGTATCTTGTCCAAAGTGTTGACCCCAGGTATTTGGTCCAAGGTATTGCTGCTAAGTGGTTTTAGATCATGGTAATGAGAAAGGCCTAAGACTATAAAAGGAGGAGAAGATCATTAGGAAAAGGCACTCAAGTATTGAATATCTAATGAAGAGCAAGATCTAGAATACTAGTCATTGGGTTATGGTGAATAGTTGGATTTGAATCAAGGAGGAACTTGAGTGCTTGAAGAATGATAAGTTCTATTGATGGGTCAAGATCTTAAGGCTTGAAGAGAAGTACCTTTATGTGGTTTTAATCTTTTATCTGAATAGTTGGTGCATGTCGTAATCTATAAATCTGATGATCTGGGTATAACTAATGTCTGAATAGTTGTAAATCTTAAATAATCTTTTACAGATCTGTACGCAGGTTCATTACAGCAAGGGTATGCATACACGCTGGTTCAGCATTTCAAAACAGCGTATACGCAGGTTTGTCTTGAGCAAAGCGCGTATTCACGCAGGTTCGACACATTGAATTAGTGGACACCTCATAAAATATGTTTTAGCTACTTCTGTCTGCTGTTGCAGTGTTCTGGGTTCTGGCTTGGGTTCTAGTTACTGTTACTGTGTTCTGGTTACAACTTTTTGAAAAGTGATTGTTTGATTCAGTTTTGGTTGGTACAAAAGAGATTGGTTGATGCAGATATATTTGATGTTTGATTGATGTTATTGATGGATCCAGTCTGAAAATTTATGAAAGGTGGTCCCTAGAAGAAAAGAGAAGGTTGTAGCCTTCTGAAGGTCAGCACTACATACTAGTACATCAGCTAGTACAAGAGCTAAGGGGGTTGTAGCTCCCTTCCAGGAGAAGCTGGAGAACGAGAGAAGGTTGTAGCCTTTTGCAGGTAGAAGCCTGTGTACTGGTATAAGACTGCACCAGTATAGAAATATTGTAAAAAGAAATTTCTTATTAAAAGAAGATAGAGACGAATTGCAACAAGGGGTTTTTACCCACATTGGGTTTCCACCTTATATCTTGTGTTCTTGTGTGTGATTTTCTGCTCTGTTTTTACTGTACCTGGCTACTGTTATATGGTTCTGATACATAGATTAAAGATCAACATCTGATGAATTAACTAAATTATAAGTCTGCAGGATATACGCTAGTTTTCTTAACAACAGTTGCGTATATACGCAAGTTTCATTAGCTGAAGTAGCATATACAAATCTGATTGTGAAAAAGAAATATTATTGACTTGCTAATACTGATTCACCCCCCCTCTTAGTATTATTTCCAACAATTGGTATCAAAGCAGGTCCTTCAGAAGAAGCTTGATCGCTTCAAAAAAGATCTTTCATCATGAGAAACTACGAAAGAGAGGCATCCATCAAGCCACCAATCTTTGATGGGAGAAACTTCGTCTATTGGAAGGTAAGAACCACAACCTATCTTCAATCTCTTGGAATAGATGTTTGGGAAATTGTGGAAGGAGGATACACATTTCCATTAGCAATTCCTACAGATACAGTAGGTAAAAAGCAGCATGAAACAAATGTAAAGGCTATCAATACTCTATTGGGGAGTCTGTCCCAATAAAAATTTGTCAAGGTTATGTAGCTCAAAACCACCAAAGAAATATGGGACAAGATCATTCAAAGTTATGAAGGAGACGATGAGGTAAAACGTGCAAAACTACAATCTCTCAGAATTCAATATGAAACTCTCAGAATGCACAATGATGAAAGTTTAGCTAATTATTTCTTACGTATAGATGAGATTGTTAATCGCATGAAAAACTTGGGTGAAGAGATAAAAGAAGTTACTTTAGTTGAAAAGGTTCTAAGATCCTTGTCTTCTAAATTTGAATCAAAAGTTTCTGCCATAGAAGAAAAGCAGGATCTTCAGAGTATTACTATGTCATAGCTGCACGGAATCCTAATTGCTTTCGAAATGAGAAAAGGAGGTCCATCAGATATGAGAGAAGCTGAATTCAAAGCTTCAAGAAAAGGAGAACTCAATGAGTCAAGACATACATTAGAAGGAGAGGAAGAATCAAACTTTGTCAAGAACCTTTAGTGGGGTTCTGGAAGATTCAGAGGTAAACTACCTTTCAAATGTTTTGCTTGTGCAAGAGTAGGTCATTATGTTGCCAAATGTCCTCACAAAGATAAGCTTGATAAAGGTAAGGAATCAACAAAATGGAATAGAAAACAAAGTGTAAATAAGAAGAGCTACTATACACATGAAGATAGCGATGGTTTATCAATAAGTGATGAAGATGAACATGGTAATGATTATAGACTTTTGATGGATTTTGAAGATGATGATTTCTTGGATGCTTTAGATGAAGATGGTCTCTATGAAGAAATTTCTAAACTTAAAATCTGTTTAGAAGAAAAGAGTATGATTATAGATACTCTTACATTCCGACTTGCTGAAAGGGAAAAACACAATGAAAAGTTAGAATGTGAAATTGTGGGTCTAAGAAAAGAAATTGAGAAAACAAAAGCTCTCAATCTTAATTTTTCTAGAGGATCAGAAACTTTAGATGAAATTATCAAAGTGCAGTGTTCTCCTCTGATAAAGACAGGTCTTGGATATACTGAAGAACCATCTCAAGCATAGAAACCATCAACCTCCAAAATCTATCTTGATGTAGCAAGGAGAAATGAATAGGTTGACAATCATCAGCAAAGGCTTAAAGCAGATCACCAGGTAAATTGAGTTTAATAACTTCAAGGATGAATAGAAGCTATAACCAACCATAGGTAAATCATTCTCAATTTGCTTCAAGAATGAATGTCAATGGAAACTACAATCATTAGGTCAGTAGATTCGATAATCGTAGGAATTTCTTTAATGGCAAATGTTTTTCATGTCATAACTTTGGACACAAAGTTGCTGAATGTGTTGCTTACAAGACCATAATGACTAGAGAAGCACGAAATCAAAGGAATGTGACTAGGATCATGAAAAGGACCTACAATAACTTTTCTGTTCTTGAAAATGAAATAAAATACTCTATCTGTAACAACTTCGGTCATGAAGACTCTGAATGCAGGAGTAAATTTCGGCAAACATCTCAAAAGGAGTAAGCTTCATTGGGTCCCAAAACATGGAAAAAGAAAGAACCACAAACTGAAAGATGTGGTATAACCTTATATGCAAAGGACAAGATAATCAATGATACATCGACAATGGATGCTCGAAACACATGACATGTGATAAAGAAAAACTTCAATCATATAGTTCCTTAGAAAAGGAAAGGAAGGTCTCATTTGGAAATGACACCCCTGTAGCCATAAAAGGTAAAGGCTCTATTCTCTTGAAAGAAAAGGTCAAAGCTGGGAATGTTATGTATGTTGATGGTTTAAAGCATAATCTATTGAGTGTTAGTCAAATGTGTGATCAAGGAACTGAGGTAGTATTTCGATCAAATGGATGTGTTGTTTGTGAGCTTGAAACAGGAGAAACAATGATCAAAGGCATAAGAACTCAAAATAATTTATACATACTCAAGGGAGGACAACAACAATGCTATCTAAGCAAAAATGATGAACACTGGCTATGGCACAGAAGATTGGAGCATCTAAGTTTCCTTCAGATAAGGAAAGCATGCAAATTCCAGGTTGTACGCGATCTTCCTGACATCAGAATTCCAGAAAATACAATATGAAAATCATGTCAATTTGGTAAGCAAACCAAAACACATTTCCCTGAGAAGGAAGGATTAGCTAGTAAGCCGCTTGAACTTGTCCATACTGATTTATGTGGTCCATCAAGGAAAAGATCACCTCGTGGAGAAGAATACTTTATATTGTTAATTGACGACTTTTCCAAAATGTGTTGGATAGGACTTCTAAAGCATGAAGACGAAGCATTTGAAAAGTTCAAAGCATTCAAAGCTTTGGTTGAAAACGAATCAGATCGCAAAATAAAATGCCTCAGGTCTGATCGAGGAGGAGAATTTACCTTGGATGAATTCTTCGACTTCTATGAAGAACATGGAATAAGAAGGGAATTCTCTACCGCAAGGACTCCTCAGAAAATGGAGTGGTAGAAAGGATGAACAGAATTGTTCAAAAAATGGCTCATGCTATGCTAGATGAGTCTGGAACTCCTGTAACCTTCTGGGGTGAAGTTGCATTTGTTGCCGTCACTATTCTCAACAAAACAAATGTTCGGGTAAACAACACTCAAACTCCTCATGAACTTTGGTATGGTAAGACTCCTACTGTAAAATACTTCGAAGTTTTTGGAAGCAATTATTACATCAAAAGGACAGATGAAAAACTTGGCAAGTTTGAACCTATAGCAGATGAAGGCATTCTCCTTGGTTACTCTTCCCGGAGTAAAGGATACAAGTGTTATAATAAAAGACTTGGGAAATTTGTTGAAAGTATTGATGTTGTGGTTGATGAAGCAGGCGAAAATCCAAAGCAGGTAAAAATTGAAGAGTGGGAAGAAGATGAGGATTATCCTTCCACATCAAATCAGAGTAATGCTAAAAAAGAAGAAACCAATGAAGCACCAAAAGAGTAGATAACGGCAGAAGAAAAGACTCCATCCAGATATGTTCATAAAAATCATCCAGAGACTCACATTTTGGGACAGAAAGAGGCAGGTGTGCAAACAAGAAGAACTATTACCGAAGCTTCAAGCTATGTACCATTGCTTTCCTCCATCGAACCACAAAATGTACATGAAGCATGCAAAGATGAATGTTGGGTCAAGGTTATGAATGAAGAGCTTGAGCAAATTAAAAAGAATAATACTTGGGAATTAGTTCCTATACCTCATGATAAGAATGTCATAGGAACCAAATGGATATTCAAAAACAAGCTAAATGAAAATGGAGAAGTTATTAGAACTAAGGTTAGACTTGTTTGTAAAGGGTATGCTCAACAAGAAGGTATAGACTTTGAAGAAACTTTTGCACCTGTTGCTAGACTTGAAGCCATAAGAATGTTCCTTTCTTTTTCTACCTTTCAAAATTTCAAAGTATATCAAATGGATGTAAAATCTGCCTTTCTTAATGGAGACCTAGAAGAAGAATTTTATATTGAGCAACCAGACGGATTCATCCTTGGAAATGATCCAAAACTTGTATGCAGACTCAGAAAGGCTCTCTATGGTCTAAAACAAGCTCTAACTGCCTGGTATTATCGTCTTGACAAATGCCTTCATCAACAAGGTTTTCAAAGGGATCAGTTGGTAGCAATCTATATATAAAAATTGACAATGATAAATTGCTAATACTTGTTGTGTATGTTAATGATACCATTTTTGGTAGCAATGAAGAAGTCATGAGTCAAAACTTTGCTTTCGTAATGCAGAAAGAATTTGAAATGTCCCTGCTTGGTGAGCTCACATATTTTCTTGGTTTACAATTTCAACAAAATAAAGATGGTATTTTTCTATAACAAACCAAGTACCTCAAGCAGATCTTGAAGAAATATGGCATGGAAGATTCTAAACTAGTATGTACCCCTATGGTAACAGGATACAGCCTCAGCGCAAATGATGAATCAACAACAATACATCAATCGACCTACAGATCCATGATTGGTAGTCTACTCTATCTAACAGGTACCCAACCAAAAATCATGCATGTAGTGGGAATAGTTGGGAGATTCCAAGAAAATCCAAAGGAAGCACACCTTCAGGCAGTCAAAAGGATTTTCAAATATCTTCAAGGAACACAAAACTTTGGTTTATGGTATCCTAGAGATACAGATCTTACACTTCATGCATATACAGATGCAGATTGGGTAGGAAGCGTGGATGACAGAAAAAGCACTAGTTGTGGTGCATTCTTTATGGGTTCCAGATTAGTGTCTTGGTTCAGCAAGAAACAAAGTTCAATTGCATTATCTACAACTGAAGCAGAATATGTGGCTGTTGCATCTTGCTGCACACAACTCCTTTGGATGATGCAAACATTACAAGACATTCAGATCACACGTACTCCACCCATCTCCATTCTATGTGATAATACAAGTGCAATCAGTATTTCAAAGAATCCCGTCATGCATTCCAAAACCAAGCACATACCTATCAAATATCATTTTCTCCGTGAACAAGTGCTTGAACAAAAGGTCAAATTGGAATATGTTCCCTCCAAAGAACAGGTTGCTGATATATTCACCAAATTGCTGCCCAGAGAGACATTTGAATATCTCAGATAGAAGCTGGGAATAGTTGTTGCTTCATCTTGCTATTGAAATCTATCTGGTTCAGAGAACAGTGGTTGTGGGCGAGTTTCATGAAGCGTATCTGCGTACATACGCCGGTTTATGTGGATACAACCACGTATATGTCGGTTTAAAGAATATCAGTGGGCCAAACTCAGGACGAAAAGAGTCTGATATGGGTCTGACAGTGATCATCTGGCACAGGTTCAGGGGGAGCATATACTTCTTATAATGCATTGTTGGCATTATCTTAGAAGATCTTGGTACAATTTAACAGTTGTTTCTGATTCAAGTGGAACAGGTGCAGAGGGAGATCATGGTTGCTGGTTTGGATGGTGATTGACAGATAGCTGTTGATGACTATCATAGTCTTGTTTTAGATATTTTGTCTCTATGTTATGCATATCTTTCATTATCAAAGTCATGTAACGACCTATTTTGTTTCCCCACTATGCCTGGGATGGATGATGTAAGGTTCTTCTTTTATCATGTATAAAATTTTGGTGTATCCCCACTTGGTTGGGTGGATGAGTCAATCTTGGTATATCCCCACTTGGTTGGGAGATGGATGTATGTATGAGTCTTTGGTGATAGGAAGGTCAATTATGATGTATAGAGTCATGTTCTTCTTGTAGAACATCTTTTTGCAGACCTTGTTTACAGTCAGGGGGAGAATGAACAATACACTTCAGCATATCAGAAAAGTTCAGCATGTACTCAGGGGGAGCATAACCCTTTTCCCTTGATGACAAAGGGGGAGAATGGCTTGGAGTGACTTGGGGTTTCCATCAAGTCCAAAGGGGGAGATTGTTGGCATTATGAAATAGGTTTTGGCCTTATGACACAAGTGTTGTCCTTGATGGCAACGCACTCAGATGAGAAATCACAATTCAGGCTCACAAAATGAAGGAAAAAGAGGTATACGCAGGTTTACCTTGAAAAAGCCATGTATACATGCGAGTTTTCCGACCAAAAGGCGCGTATGCGTATACACGCACTTTCACGCAAGGAAAAGCGCGTACATGTTGGAGAATTTGGTTTTGGTCCGTGGTATTTGGACCATGATATTTTGACCCATGGTATTGGTCCAAGGTATCTTGTCCGAAGTGTTGACCCCAGGTATTTGGTCCAAGGTATTGCTTCTAAGTGGTTTTGGACCATGGTATTGAGAAAGGCCTAAGACTATAAAAGGAGGAGGAGATCATTAGGCAAAGGCACTCAAGTATTGAATATCTAATGGAGAGCAAGATCTAGAATATTGGTCATTGGGTTATGGTGAATAGCTGGATCTGAATCAAGGAGGAACCTGAGCGCTTGAAGAAGGATAAGTTCTATTGATGGGTCAAGATCTTAAGGCTTGAAGAGAAGTATCTTTATGTGGTTTTGATCTTTTATCTGAATAGTTGGCGCATGTCGTAATCTGTAAATCTAATGATCTGGGTATAACTGATGTCTGAATAGTTGTAAAGCTTAAATCATCTTTTACAGATATATACATAGGTTCATTACAGCAAGGGCGCGTATACACCCTGGTTCAGCATTTCAAAACAGCGTATATGCATTTTTGTATTGAGCAAAGCACTTATGCATGCAGGTTTGACACATTAAAGTAGCGGACACCTCATAAAATATGTTTTAGCTACTTCTGTCTACTGTTGGAGTGTTCTGGGTTCTAGCTTGGGTTCTAGTTACTGTTACTGTGTTCTGGTTACAACTTTCTGAAAAGTAATTGTATAAAGGAGATTAGTTGATGCAGATATATTTGATGTTTGATTGATGTTATTAATGGATCTAGTCTGAAAATTTATGAAACGTGGTCCCTGGAAGAAAAGAGAAGGTTGTAGCCTTCTGTAGGTTAGCACCTACATACTAGTACATCAGCTAGTACAAGAGCTAAGGGGGTTGTAGCTCCCTTCCAGGAGAAGTTGGAGAATGGGAGAAGGTTCTAGCCTTTTGCAGGTAGAAGCCTGTGTACTGGTATAAGACTGCACCAGTACAGAAATATTGTAAAAATAAGTTTCTTATTAAAAGAAGATAGAGACAAATTGCAGCCGGTGGTTTTTACCCACATTGGGTGTCCACCTTATATCTTGTGTTCTTGTGTGTGATTGTCTGCTCTGTTTTTACTGTACCTGGTTACTGTTATATGGTTTTGATACATAGATTAAAGATCAACATCTGATGAATTAACTAAATGATAAGTCTACAGGATATACGCTAGTTTTCTTAACAACAATTGCGTATATACACAAGTTTCATTAACTGAAGTAGCATATACAAATCTGATTGTGAAAAAGAAATATTATTGAATTGCTAATATTGATTCACCCCCATCTTAGTATTATTTCCAACACATAGAAAGATTCCCCTTTTCTTTCTCTCTTTGTGTTTATCTGATAACTTCCATTGATCCATTTCAGGAAACTTACGTTGAAAACATCGTTAGAAACAATGGCGAAGAAGGGAAATGTGACTACATCTGAGAAATCAAACATGGTACCACTTTTCTCCGATACCACATGCAGCAAGGGTGGAGGAACCACGACATGGGAAGCCATGTATAACCTGTTAGAAGAAGAGAATCCCAAGCCACTAGTAACAAAGGCCATGACTGATGTTCAGGAGTCATCTGATGCCTCTTATTTTGAAACAACATGTTCATTCTTACACTGAATAGTTGCGAGACCAAAGATAATACCATACACGGATATGGTAAAATGGGTAATTGATGAGGTAGACATCTCACACAGAACTTTCAAGAATAAAAGGCAACATGTCACGAGGTCTTTCTCACCAGACAATATATGCCTAATGTACCAGCTACCAAAGCCTCAAAAGCTTTATAACAAAGAGTTCCTTGAGAATTTTTCCAAAGAGAACGAGGACCGGTTAGACATTACACAAACCTGGAGGTCAAGCGGAGGAAGACTTAAATGGGATAAAATTGGTATGTACTCAATAGCATCCATCTCTTCCCCTCATAGTTCCACAGCAGCAATGATGTGTAGGTTATTCGGTAGACCCGATAGCACCAAATTTTCTATGGAGTGGCTCCAGTTAATAGATACAACAGTTAATGCAACAATTATGAACTGGGGTTAGATTTTATCATAAAATTTAGCAAAGGCCATTATGGAATATAGAAAGAAGAGAAGTGTTTCTTCAAGGATTTTTCCCCCTTTCTTTATGAGTGCTTTTGTTATGGACGCAATTTGCTTTTGTTCTCAGTTTCCAAATATGGGATGGAAGTGGACTGTACAAAACCTGCTTCCCATCCATGTATACCATAAAATTATGTGGGAATCTCAATTCCACCCCCATTTTTATAAAATATGTTAGGGTGTTATGCTACCTATTCATAAAGCAGTGTTTGATAGAACAACCCCTAGTTTTCTAAAGAGGCTGAAGTAGATATCTTGCCAGTAGCCAGATGGTTCGGGGAAGAGACATTCACCTACATTAGAGTTTTTGGGAGAATTTATTGTCTGCATGTCCTCCCATATTATGTCCCAGACAAGCTATTGGCCAGAGAAATAGCCTACCAGACAGTAGGGGAAGGCGGTTTAACCAGAGGACTGAAAGAATAGAAGAAAGCCATTTGGCCAACCTTCCCATTACAATGTGGTGCTTTCACACTACATGATTATGGACATGTAGTAAAGGAAGTAGAGATTATTATGTCTCTGAAATTGGCCATAGTCCTAGGAAGGCAATACGACCCGAATCACGTTGCTAAGGAATTTACTACTATGGTGAAAGTCAAAAAGTTCACCCATGAAGAGGATGTCTTTGATGACCTCTTCCAACAAGTAGAAACATTTTCACAAGTCCTACATATGGCATCATTACTGTTGAGCCTGAAGGATATTAATGCTTTTCATGTGTACAAGAATAAGAGACTGTTAAAGGTCCCATTGGACCTATTACAGATTGAACCAATAAGGGAGCCAACTCCTAGCGTAAGCTTGGAGGGAAGTTCCAAAGAAAATTCTGAAGAAGAAACCCAAGAGAAGTCGATTCATGAGTCAGAGCACTCATAATGATAATCTCAAAATGGGGGAGGAAACACAAATAAAGAATCTGAGAAAGATACAGATAGAAGTATAGAGGAAACAACTGAGCAGGCCGTGGGAAAGAAGCAGACAAAGGTTTCTTCTACTTCAGCTCAATCAGGTAAGGCTCCAGTCATCAACCTGGAACAAGAATGGGAGCAATTCAATAAGAAGTTCCATACAAATACAAATCTTGAGAAAACATCTGAATTTCAATCCCCCAAGCAAAACCAACATAAAGAAAATCTAGAAACAACAGGGAAAGGAGCTACAGGTACTCAGGATATTGAGATTATTCATGTTGTTCCTATTTCCGAAATTGTCTTGAGAATGGAAGAGATACCTCCATTAGATATATTCTACAGTCCTACTCATAAGGCTGTAGTTAAAAGACAAAGGAAGAAAAGGAATCTAGACACCACTGTTGTTATGACTCTAGAAAATTAACCAATAGACGTTGTGTGGAAGGACACACCCGTCGACCCATCAGAGAATCTCACAAAGTTGTCGCAGTTTGCAGGAGCATATGCCATGGCAACCATCGATAAAGCGGCAGAAGTTCGAATGCTGCTGAAGGAAAAGGAACATAAAATTATGTTGCTTGAACAACAATTAGCACAAGAAAAAACTAATCAGTAAGCAGAGCAACAGGTAGCCCATCTCCAAATAGAATTCAAGCAGATGAGAGTGCAGTACCAGGCCAACTTATCAGAAAAGGATTCAAAAATTCGTCAAATGCAAGCTATGGTGGATAAATTCAGGGATAACCCACAAATTGATGAATTCATCAAAGAAGAAGTCAACCTCAATTCCCTAATAATGTAGCAAGAAGAAATATTTTTCTAGAAAATCTCACAAATAAATCCTTACTACGAGACCAGTGATAAATTGACAAACCAAGTAATTGATATGAGGTTTGAGTATGAAGAAATCCACAAAAAGGTTTCCGAATTTATGACGTGGTAAGAATCGGATGATGGAAGAAAGGTTGACCTACCAAAAGTGGAAGAGTCCCACAAAGATATTATGTTTACGGATTGGGATTCTCAGTTGAAATAGGTAGAAAGGGCGACGACGATAGCAGCAAGAGCAGCAAGCAGCATAATAAAAGTCATAAATGGAAACCTCCATGGTGCCAACCTTGTTAAGGAGTGCATACCAGGGTTTCTACTGAATGTCAAACAACTAGAGCAGCAGTGGAAACAAATAGCGCAGGAAAAGGAAGAGGCACTTAAACATCTAACCAGGCTGAATTGGGAGACATACTGCAGTTTCTAGTAAAAGCACACAGCAAGTGGATGACTCTGCGGTGTTTAACAACCTCTACACAAAAGATGGTGCCAAAATTGACAGATGCCATATTTGTTGGGCAGTTGAAATCTACTATCAACCAACTGCCTCAGCTCAAGCCAATGATTGATATTTGCGACCTCAGAGATCAAGTTAGCAGATTAACTTAGTTCAAGTTCAAAGGAGCTAGTCATTAGTTTAATTTTTTCCCAATCCGAGGAAGGTTGTTTGAAACTTCCTATTTTTGTAATAATCTATGTTGAGGCATATATTTCAGTGTTTAAACCCCTCTCACGCATTTAGAGAGGGGTCCATAATTTTATCAAAAACTCTTTTCAAGACATTACACTTCTGTACTTTTGAGAAGGTTTTGATGAAATGAATGGAACATGATCTATTTTTCTTTGAATATCTAGCATGCTCTACTGAAATTGCACTTATGTACTCTTAGAATGTGTTGGATTGAATGAAACTGGGTCAATATTGTTGAAGCACATGAGTGGGACTTATCATATATGGTACTTTTATCGTATGATTATGTTTTATTTATGTATCAAGCAATACTCTTTCTATTCATATTTTTTTATGTATGAAAGTCAGAATTATAGTTCTGCATTATTGCACTTCTGTATGATGTTTTAGATGTGATTATGTTTTGAATGCATAAACCTTTTTTATATGCGATATACTTCTCTTAATTGTTTTGTCTAACTATTTATCCGAAACAATTATCGTTAAACGATTTCATTTATTCTGGCAGTTGAATGATCTTTATTACCAATTGTTGTAAGACATCATTGTAGATCACATATCTTATTTTATTCCCAGGTATATTTATAGTTAGATAATGTTAGATTAAGATATATGCATGTATTTAATAGTTAGATTAGATCATACTTAGTTGAATCATTTCCCATTACATCTTATATCATTCCATCAACATCAAATCAATCCTCTCTGGGAAACCAGTCCCATTATCCCCTGTTAGAGCCACTATATACCAAGTGGAAAAGGAGTTGCTTTCAAGGTCTGGATGGAGTGGTTATCCCCCATGTTGTCGCAGCGAATTTCAAGGCTTCAACATTTTGGCACTAGAAGGAGGGCCTGGCTATGAATGGAAAGCAAATTTAAATTAGAAATCCATTCTAAGATTAAAACTCCCTCACCATCACCTCCAACTTCTCGGTCACATTCCAAGTCCCCAAATCCTAGGCATGAATTTGTGAAGAAATATTTAGAATCCACTACTGTTTTTCCAAAGAAATCAGATCAATCTTCTTCTACAGAAACTCCCGAAGTTCAGTCTTTAATCCATAAATTGCAAGGGATTTCCCTGTCTCAAGAAGAATCTGAATTATTCCAAGCTAGTGTTTCTTCGCAGATTCCTTCCTCTCAAAGGTTAACAAGATCACAGAGTGAAAATTTTGGGATTCCCCCATTTGAATTTCCTCTACCTCACCCTCAAAGGAAAACTAAGAAAACACAATTTGAAACTCATAGTGAGATTCTCTCATCATCACCTGAAACACCCTCATTCATTCCATCAACTTCATCACTAGATCAATCATCCACTTCACAACTCCAGATCGTGATTTACACTAGTATTAGTAATCCAGATTTAAATAGGAATGCAAAAAATTATAGAGATAACCATAAATACATAGATGCAGTGGAAATAATACTTCATTTCATTAATGTAAAATATTGAAATATGCTTACAAACATAAATGGAAATAAACTAGCTCAGGCGATGGTAGATTATCTCTGAGAAGAGATGTGGTGTCTACATACCTATGAACTGTGTTACAATGAGGCTCAAAGGCCTACTTATTATTGAGAAACAATGGAAAACCCTAAACATCAAAAAACCTAACCCTAGGAGATGAAGCGCCAAACTATGGGCCCCGTTTGGGTAAATTGGTACATCAACTTCCCGGGGTTGTAACTTTGTCGTACAATCTTCGTTTGACGCACACAATACCTTGTTAGAAATATCTATCCGAGGACTACAACTTTTGCATGACCAACATCAATCCATGACCCATGTTGGTCCTAGTTTCTAAAAAAAAACGTCGTTTAGGGCCTCAAAACGGTTCCGAAA
Source organism: Pinus taeda (assembly GCA_000404065.3). Classification (NCBI taxonomy): domain Eukaryota; kingdom Viridiplantae; phylum Streptophyta; class Pinopsida; order Pinales; family Pinaceae; genus Pinus; species Pinus taeda. The sequence continues at coordinate 180,694 of APFE031635363.1, read as the reverse complement.
GTTCAGGACCCAAAAAACTACCAAAAATAATAAATTGTGCTACAAATAAGGAAACTGAAAAACTGAAAGAAACAATGGTGGGGGTTCAAGTGGAATAGGCGGGTGACCACAAATATCCACCTGGATCATTCCTCCCCCCTTAGGAAACAATGGCCACCATTGCGTTGAGTTCCTGCATGAGATGGGGAAACTTCTATTGAACTTGGTCCCTTGTGAGCTATTCTGCAATCTCTGATGTGTCTAATAATGGTGGGAATCATGGTCGAGGGCAGTCCACATTGAACACTTGGTGCAAGCCAGGGGATGGGGGAAATGTTGTGCTCTAAAGCATTGTTTCCCACAACCTTGGTAATTGTGTAAGGACCATATCGGAGTGGTCTGAGCTTTCAATGGGATCTTGTAAGGCATTCTTTTTGCATATGCAACCAAACTCTGTCACCCACTTGAAACTTGTGTGGCACTCGATGTTGATCATGTCGTTGCTTGTACTTGGTATTTTCCATAATGGAGTAGTGATATATCGGCCCGTTGGGTAGAGGTGCTCCGAGAGTTAGATCAGACGAATGCTTAACCTGACAGTGCAACGATATCCCTGTGGGTGAGGAGAAGATGTCCCTCTATTCTTTCATGACCGTATCCACTTGCTTCTGCTACGTGGAGGAACCCTTCCCTGGGGCCATGGATGTGGCTACGATATTCCCCTTACTTTGAGAGTGAGCCAGAAAGAAAATAAATTTCCTAGTCTGGGAGATGATCTTACTACATTTCTTAGCAGAGACCAAAGAGGTGGCGGTAGGTGGGGCTACCTCCGGTATCATGTATAATGAATTACCTAAAGAAATAATAACAACATGAGGCCTTGACTCATACACATCATGTTGCTTCCACAAGTATGGTTGGCCTAATAATACATCACAAACATCAAGAGGTGTGACATCATACAATAGCTCATCTGTGAGGGGCTTGATGTTGTAGGGAAGGCGACACTGTTGGAGGACTCGGAGATCTTGTCCTTGGTGAAGCCACCCAATGTTGTACGATTGTGGGTGTAGTTTGTTCAGTAGGCCCATCGGCCTCACGAACTCTGTTGAAATGAGGTTCTTTTGGCTACCACTGTCGACAATGAATTGCAGCGGTGAACCCTTCACCCACATTTGTGAGTGGAAAAGGCGCTCCCCCTCCTTTGGATATTCAGGTTCATTCTTCTGGATCTTGGTGGTGGCAACAGTGGCACTGGGCTCTGCATCAATGATATGCTTCCATTTTTCATTCCTCTTGTCGGGTTCTGACTCAGGGTCGGAATATGCATCTGATTCTAAAGCCTTCAACTCGAAAACCAGTGACTGCTTGGCCCGACATTCACTTGTGTTATGAGTGGGGCTCTTATGGAACTCACACCACTCGCCTGTTTCCTTCCTTGACTTCATGGTGTTGTTCTTTTCTTGTGGCTTTGGCGGGTTGTATTGGGTCACACTATCTTGGCTTTGTCCTTGGTTGTGCAGTTTGGGGAATCCTTTCCCTTGCTTCAAATTCACGGATCCAAAGTCTCGCTTCTTCTATTTAAACTTATGCTCGATCTTGACAGCGTATCGGTATGTCATGTCGAGCGAGGAGATTTCTAGGAACTCCATTTCATCCTAGATGTACCTATTTAGGCAGCCGTAGTATTTGATTACCAATTGCCGCTCAGAATCCTTAATACCCAACTTTGTACGAAGGGTATGAAAAATGTTGGTAAACTTCGGCACATCTTGGTCGCTTCCCTACCGCAACGTGGTCCACTTTATGTATTTATCCTCATAGCTTCCGACAAGGTAGTACTGCTCCTTGATGGCATCCTGGAAGGAATTCCAAGTGGGTGCGGCTGAAAATAGTGAGGTCATACTTTCATCCTTCTGCTCGCAGTAGGTTTCCCACCAGTCCTTGACATGGGGGGTGGCTTTGAGAAGTGCGAAAGTAATATTTTCCCAGTTGGAAAAATCATGAATAGAAAAATACCCTTCTAGCATATTTAACCGTTTATCTACGACATCTACATCTATCTGACCCTCGAATATGTGGATTTCAAAGTTAACTTATACCTTAAAGGGTGTGGCATTTCCAGAGTAGCTGCTGGAAGAATATGCGTTGCACCCGGGTAGCCGCTAAAGGATATGGGCAAAGTTGTCCATCATCGCATTCCTTTGTCGCTCGAGGGCTTCCTTGAGCAAGATTTTAATAGGATCTCATACCTCCTCGTCTTTCTTTTCTTCTGCCATGGGAGGCCATCAGGATTTGCGAGGCTGGTCTTGCAAAGGTTCAAACAGTTCAAGCCCTAACTCCTTATATCCCGACCTCGTTGGGGACATGCAAAGAAAAACAGAGAAAGTGCAGACCGCTCTGATACCAATGATCCGGATTTAAACAGGAACACAACAAATTACAGAGATAACCATAAGTGGAAATAATACTTCATTTCATTAATGTAAAATATTGAAATATGCTTACAAATAGAAATGGAAATAAATTAGCTCGCGCGATGGTAGCTTATCTCTAAGAAGATATGTGGTCGCTACATACCTCTAAACTATGTTACAATGAGGCTCAAAGGCCTTGTTATCACCGAAAAAATTCTCAAAGAAAAAGGGTAAGGTAAAGGTTAATTGATCCTGGACATATTCATGTTGATCTTGGTCATGTTCATGCAATAGACATTTGATACAATTCTTGGTTTGAGCAATCAATCCCATGGTGAGCAGAGATTAGAAATCTTCATCAAATTCAAGTGAGGAAGCTCCTCAATTAAGCAAGGAATTTCCTTCCACGTTGATTTATCTAAAGTGATTTCAAAGGAGAAAATGTCCAAAGAAAGGGAGATATCATAAGAGCTGAAATAGGACTTAGCCCTAGGGCTAAGGAAGCATTATCACAACTACATAAAAATGACAGAGGTAAGACAGTCATCTCTCAACAAGAGGAATGTAGTTTTGAAGAGTTGAAGAGAAAGTTGAATTTGGAAAATCTTGAAATTGCCAAACTAAAAAAAAAAAACTCAAGGAAACATGTAATCAAATAAGCTCATTTCAATAAAATGGAGGCTCTGTGGTCAGTTGTCATGCTCAATACTTCACCTGCAATAAAGGAAGCAAGATACATCAGAAAGGTCAATGCAAAACTAAGAGCTGGAATCAGAATTATGAAGAGGAAAATTGAAGATCTGAAGATGCAACTAAGCCAACGTGAAGGACATCCTTAGCTAAAGGAAATCCCATAGCAAGTAAGGCTAAGTCCTAATTTTGATAGATTGCTTTTTGAAGTTTACTTTAAAAGGATGGTGTCTATGTTTTCAGTTTTGAACAACGTCATGGTATATGGGAAAGTCATTTCAAAACAAAGGAAATATCAAGAAAGTCAAAGTTTTGGCCTTAAACTGTGGTTTTTGTAAATACACAGCAGTTTCGTAGCACGCTACGAAACTGCTGTAGGTGATGCCTAATGCACAACAGTTTTGTAGCGCAACAGTTTCGTAGCACGCTACAAAACTGTTGTAGCTGCATATTATGACTTGATGGGCCAGTTTTTGAGAGACAAAGGGGAAATATTTTTGAAATGGAGTTTATGAAAAGGATCATCTACAAAGTGTGAGTATACAACGAGGGAAAAACAAGCAGAAGGAAGACATATATGAACTCTAAGCTATTTGTTATAAAAAGATCATTATTTCATAGCTAAGTATTTCTCATAATACTTGAGGCAGCATTAAAGGGGTTTTGTCTTCACACGTATATATGGACAAGGTCTGAAGTGTATGTAAAACAAGATAATCCAATGCAATTTTATGAAGAATAATAGGGATAATTGATTTCGAAGATCCTTGTGGAGACCAAAAGCAAAAAAGGAGGAACTTTGTCTCCTTGTTTTTACCAGTCAACTTTTAGAAGAGTTTATGAGTAGTTAAAAACTCATCTCTGAAAAGTGAAAGAGGTTTTCATTCCTAAGATATTGAAGTACAAAAACCTCTTCACTTTCTTCAAATCCATTATGATCTGGGTGAAATGAAGGACCAAACTTGCGCTACGAAACTGCTGTAGGTGTAGTTTTTCACAAGCATATTTCTCTGTTTTACACATGTTTTTCAAAGACACATTTTGGGCGGTAGGAAAGGTGTTTCAAAAAAACAAGAGAGGTTTGTGTTTATCATGAATAGTTCCACAAAAGCCTCCTTCAGTTTTTCCAAATACATTTTTTGTGAGAATATATGAGCTTTGTCCCAAGACCTATTTTTTCAGCCAGAACAGAGCAAGGAACAGTAAAAGGATGAGTCATCAAGGGCCAGCTGGAGGGTTATGAGCACCATAAAATTCGAATTCATGGAGTTATAGGTGTCAAAAGGAGTGTTTAATTCCTAGATAAGGTTTTTTTAATCATAATGAGGAGGTACACTCCTAATTGTTTTAGGTCTCTAGGACTGCTAGTTAGTTGTCATTTGCATTTAATAGTTAGTTTTAAGTGTCAATAGGTGTCAGGTCAGGTAGAATTCGAATTTTCCTCATCCTAGAGGAGGAATCTAAGTCATGTAAAGATATCTATATATAGGAGAAGATCTAATGTACAAAGGGTTGGAAATTTTCAGAGAAAGACTCATATTGTGCCATTGTAAAAGATTATGTTTTTATGAATGCAGGCTTCGACTTTACTTCTCAGGATTCAGAAGGAGTTCAATGGTGGCTTGTTTATGTTTTTCCTTATTTCCTTATGTGCAGTAGTATGAATGTATGATACTTATAACTCATTGACATGCTCTAACTTCCTTCATACATTCATGGACTTTGTTTTCCTACATGTCTCTATGTGTTAACTGATATATTGAACTTTGATGCCCTGACTTCCATGTTTAGCTGATACTTCTATCATATTAAGCTTTTCTGACTCCATAAGCCCAATGGATGTTTGTTGATTGAGTTTCAACCACTTACACTTCTTCATTTGTTCAATAGAGTTAGCCATCTAATCCATTATCAATATCATTAATCATTTGAGAGAGCCCTCTGAGGTTGAGGAGGCTAAGCCTCGGCCAAAAGTAGGTTTGAAAGAGTTACACAAGGCCTTCCTAATCAACAGCCTATCAAGCCAAGGTTTTATGATAACATTTGCCTATTTATTATTGAGAAACAATGGAAAACCCTAAACATCCAAAAACCTAACCCTAGGAGATGAAGCGCCAAACTATGGGCCTTGATTGGGTAAATTGGTACATCAACTTCCCAGGGTTGTAACTTTGGCATACGATCTCTATTTGACGTGCAAAATACCTCGTTAGAAATATCTATCCGAGGACTACGAATTTTGCATTACCAACATGAGTCAATAACCCATTTTGGTCCTATTTTTCTCAAAAAAATGTCGTTTAGGGCCTCAAAACGGCTCCAGAAGTTTAGGACCCGAAAAACTACCAAAATTAGTGAATTGTGCTACAAAAAAAAGAAACTAAAAATATATATATATATATAATATATTTAAAAAAAAAAATAAAAATAAAAAAAAAAAAAAAAAAAAAAAAATAAAAAAAAAAAAAAAAAAAAAAAAAATATATATATATTTATATATATATAATATATATATGGTGGTGTGTTTTAAGTGAATAGGCATGTGACCACAATTATCCAACCTCGATCAACTGGAGCAGAAGCCCCCTCTACCCAATCACCTTCAACTACTGGAAATCTTCCTCTACATATATACCCACGATGGCTCAAAGACCATGGACAAATCCAGGAGCTGTTCGAATGGAGAGACCATTACATCCATTACCCACACATCCAGAAAAATGGTTGCCAAAATTCAACCCTGATGATGGTCTTCCTGCTGAAGAACACATCAATAACTTCGTGTTGTCCATAAATCTGAATGAAGTAGTAGAAGAAGATGCAGTTGTAAGATTATTCCCTTATACTTTACAAGGACTTGCAGGATCATGGTATTTTTCATTACCATTTGGTTCCATTAATAGTTGGGTTGCCTTTCAAAATAAGTTCCTATCCAAGTTTGGAGATGACTAATCAACAACTACTCTTCTCAATGATCTCTCCAACTTGAAAGCTGGACCTAGAGAACCAATTAAGGACTTCAATTCACGTTTTAATAATTTATTGAACAAAATCCCAATGGCATCCAAACCCAATGATGAAGTTCAAAATGAATGGTACATTTCCTCTGTTCCCTCAAATGGAGTTATTTTTGTCAATAGGGTTGCCAAACCAACCTTAGCAAAAAATATGAAAGAAGACATAGTTGTAGAAAAACACATTTTAGCTTTAAATAAGAAGAATGCATTAGAAGAAATAAAATCCAAGAAGGTCACTTTCAGGGACGAATCCAAGAAGAAAGCACCTAAAGATACTTTTGATCATGAAGATCTACAAAAGGTCCTTAAAACCATGTCCAATGAAATGGTCGACATTAAAAAGCAGGTAGCGGAGACTTCTTCAAGGAAATCTCATAGACCTTACAAAATAAATCCTTCCTCTGATACTAAACATCCAAATACAATATCAAGTGTTGACTCAGATGTGGAGGAAGAAGAAGTATCAACAACTGAAGAACAAACCAATAACGAAGAGGTAGTTGAATTACAAGGAATGTGGGATTTCATTCTTCCCATGTCAGACAATGAAGAACCACAAGAAGCATTACCTATTGCAACCTGGAGCAGGAGTACTATTTATTTGCCACAAACAAATAAAAAGCAGAAATCATCAACTCCGGCTCTCAAAGACAAAGCAATAGGTAAGAAATATTCTCCCAAATCCACTCAAACAACTCCTCCTCAATCAAATTATTCACCTTCAGCCAAACCCTTGCTAGTATCTGATGAAATGGAATACAACATCATCGAAGATATGAAAAAGACTAGAGCTAATAGTACATTCCACGAGCTTAGAAAGTTAAAACATCAACATAAGCTATCGCTTAAAGAGTTAAAAGTAGTCCCCAGTTCTCCTCTTCCTGCTGCTGTAATATCTCAGGCTGCTCAAGAAATGGGTAGGCCTCCCAGTACTTCATCAGACAAAATGAATTCAACTGATATTTCTTTAATAGGTGGTAGATTTAAATCCCATGCACCTCCATTTATTTTGACTTTTTAATTCTTCAATAAGAATTTGCATAATTGTTTAGTAGATTCTAGAGCTTCATCCAACATTCTACCAAAAACTGTTTGTGCAAAACTGAATAAGGAACCCCAAAAATCTATTGTTCGCATTGTGCAGCTAGATCGATCTCAAGTCAAAGCTATAAGATAAATCAATCAGGTCAGCATTAGATTCTCATCAAACCCAAATGTGTGTCAAGTAATTGACATCCTTGTGGCCGATATCCCTGAATTCTACGACTTAATTCTCAGTAGAGACTGGTTTGAAAAGCTTCATGGCTATTTCACAATAGATTGTGTCCCATATGTGGCTTCCTTATAACAGTAAGCCGAACAAAATAAGGGTTGACCATGAGAAACATCAAAAGTATATCATCACAGAACTAGACAGAGAAAATGAGTCCATCGCATATAGCAACAATATCATTGGAAATTATTCAGTTGAATCATTTTTGGGCAATTTTAATGCAAATACTTCACCCTTTTTGGAAAATTCTATTACATCACAAGTCAAAAACTATTCTCAAATAGATTCTTCTAAATGTATCAATTTTGCAGATAAACCTGTAGTCGAGTCTTTATTTTGGAAATTGAATTTGATGGATATATTGTAGCGGCTACAACCACCCTCCAAAATTTTTCCTTAGCTTCGTTTTGGAGCCTCCCTACCAACCTTTATGGCAACATGTCTTGCTTCATCAAGTACACAAGCTCTAGTGATTTTCTTGTAGAGAGATAGCCTATCGATCAAACCTTGATGCATTCCCCTCACAGGTTGTTCATCAGAACTTGGTCCAGCAACAGGATGAGAAACTCCTTCAAGAATTTGTACAAATTTGGAGGGCAACCAAACTTCCCTCCAGAAATTGCGCAATCCTGGATGGCAGCCCGCTGGGCCCCAGAATTGCGGAATTCTGCTGAGCAATCTTCACCCAGAAAATTGTGCAATCCTTCCCAGCTAGGCTGCTCAACGTAAAATTTGCACAAATATGGGCAACAGTCAGCTGCTCTACTTAGAAATTACACAAATCTTCTGAGCAGCTAGCCCAACTCCCAGCCAGAAATGCGCATTTTCTCCCAGCAGTTGAGAAGCCTCTTGCATGTGCAGCTAAATTGACCGGTTTCCTCCAAGACCAAGCAAAACAGACTTGCATGCATGGGCTATTTTTCCCAAAGAATGCAAAGGCATCCCTTGTTTCAGGGATCTATTTTTGGAAGTTGGAGGTTACATGCAAGGATCATTTCAAAAACCTCCCACCAAGTGCCGCTTTCCCTAGATTTGTGGCATGCACGTCACAACCTCAATTTTATCAAAAATCATCAACCGGATGCTGCAGAGCTCATTTCTCACATCAACCTTGCAGTTTTGACATCCCACATCACATCTAGGAGTTGTCGGCACATTCAGCTAAGTTGTTTTGGGGTAAGCCCACTTTCCATGTCGTGTTGCATTTCTAGCGCCTTTTGTGTTTCGCTTTGTATGAACGTTGTTTGCTTGATTTCAGTGAGCGCTTGCTGTCGTTTTGATACAAACTAGCTTGTACTAGCACTGTTTCAGTTTTCATTAACATCTCACTACTGTCGCATGGATGAAACTGTTTTTCAGAATGGTCGCCGATTCGGCGACTCGCCTTACCCACATGCATGTTGTTCCATTTTCTGAACCTATCATTCACTGTTTTCATGCACGACCATTCACTTATGCTTACACTCAGCATCGCCATGCATCCACATTCACTTTCGGTTTCAGTTGCCCGTTGATGAGTCTGGGTAGCCTTGGCCCGAACTCCGCCTCACCAAGACAACATTGTGCAATCCTGAGAGGGAGGGCCCTATCTTCCTCTAAGGAAATGTGCATTTTTGCCTAGTGACTATCCTCTAGTCACTAAGCCTGCAACCATTGCCAACTGAGATTGTGCATTCCGCAATTCTAGCAGTTAGCAGCTAGACTGGATTGTGCATTGCGTAGTTCCATCAATTAGTCATTCTCCCAGCAGCCCAGGCTGTGCCTTGTACAGTCTTGGCTATCAGTCTCCCAACCTCCTGCGGAAATTGCACGACCTTCATGATCAATCACACAGGTATGTTGCAAGTCAGTTCTCAAGTTAATTTTTCTCTTCGACTGATAGATTACTTTCCATGAGTGTTTCCATGTCTTTAGGTATCGCAGGTGTTCATCTACCTCTCAGCAGCACAGGTACAATGGTTTCTAGGAGAGTAGAGTCGAAGACACCGTTCAGAGCACACTTGGGGATGAAGTCGATCAAGTGTCTATTAGCTTGCCTACTCACGAAGATATCAAGTTGTTCATAGGCAAGGACATCAAGATGTGATGGCCGCAACATCACAGTGAGCAGCATCATGAACGACAACTGAAGGCAACATACCAGATGCAACGAATGCAAGATGAAGGTTGTTGACAACAAGGAGGCGGAACAAAGTTGCAAGCTCAAGCGGATCCACTGATGATGAAAGCAACTTTGGAGACTCAGGCTATGAGGTGATGGCACGACATGAAGATCACACGAAGACAAAGAATGGAACAAATAAGGAGTTGCATGTGCTGAAGCAACAACTCAAGGAAGAACATGAGATGCACAGAGTAGCGAATGAGTTGCAGCAGGAACAGGAACAGTAGGGGGCGCAACCTGCACTCGCAGATGAAATTGTGCCCATACAAGTTACAAATCCATCCCAGCGACTAGCACAAAGCAGACATGGGGAGCAGTGTTGTTGATCGCATGCAAGGGATTCAACATCATGCATGTCATTGTGCACATGCATGTGATCCAACCCATTCAGTACACTCACCAAGGCGAAGACAAGAAGTAAGTCCAACTGGAGCTGAACATGTAGTTGATAGTTGATGCGCATGACCACCAGCACACACTGGAAGATCAACATGGACACTATGCATTAGTGTGTTGCCGGTTCGGTTGCACCAAGAAGACCATGTGCATGCTAGCAAACAAGTTGGATGAAGGAGCCACACCAATGCACCTGGATGCAACAAATGCAAGAGTTTGCTTCAGCAAGATTTCACCATGGGTTACATGCACACCATCATGGACGACCAAGCTTGGCGTCGTCTCACCACCTTCACCATCACAAGCATGTCAAAGAGTTGGTCTCACCACAACGGACGAGTGTCAGTGATATCTTGCATGGCTTGCTCAAGCCATTTTGTCTCACATGAGCACATGTGCATTGCAATGTAACGTCGTGTCAAGTGGAAGTTCAAGTGTCAATAGTTGGATGTAATAGTCATAGAGTAGATGAAGATTCATGAGGGTAGATGAATTATCACAAAGGGGAAAGTCAAGTGTCACCCCACCCTTTGCTATAAATAGAACCTCATAACTCATTGTAAAGGCTTTTGATCAGCCAAGCTTTGATAGGAGTATCTTAGAGAAAGATTGGACAATATTGTAACGAGCCTTGACTTCTCCACTGCACAGATCTAGTACATCTCTTTGGAGGAGCAGGCGGTTGTGGTTGTAACGTTCCGTTATCGGAACTAGTGGTTGGACATGGATGTATTGTATGACTGGAACTTACACTTCTTAATATAATAAGAGCCAACATGTTTCATGCATATGTTGTATTGTATTCTATGCTGTCTGGTTTACTCTAAATGATATATGTATTAGTTTTCTTACGCATGCATGTATAACTATCTGTCTATGTATGTACGAATCTTTCTGAAATGTGTTGTTGTTTTAACCATCACTTTGGATTGTTTGCTAACTTGCTTTCCATGTTGTGATGCATCTTCGCTCGTGTGTTCCCTTCCAAGCCACATACTATTACAGGTTTCCAAGGGGCACAGTCACCTCACTCTTAGTGTGTTAGAACCTCTCATGCACCTTCCTTGACTTACTGCAGCTGACACACCCTTGCTACCAACAGGAACATCTTATTTTCCTCTGTGTGAAATCACGGTCAAGGCACTACCGTACGTCTCACTATTGGGACTCCTACACCAAATGGTCTGAGGTCTAATGGGGACTTCTTACCGAGAAGATCCCATTACACATTGGCGAGTCTAGCACTGTCAACATTTTGGCACTAGAAGGAGGGCCATATGACAAGCTGAGTCCTCACATCTATTTTGAATCTCTACATATATATCATTACTAACTACAAAGTTGATGTTCCAGAGTGTATCTCTTATGGAAACGATTTCATTATCTCAGAAAATCTCTCGGATAATTTGTCTCATAAAACATATGATGGTGGAGGCCACATAACCTTGGTTAGGTATGTGGTCGATGTTGCAGGCTCATGCAAAAAACATGGATTCTTTGAAGAATACATGAGCTGCACGTTGTTCGTCTACATGCTTCGAGGGTACCCAATGCACTGGTGTGCCACGCTGCCCAAAAAATCTATTCATTCTCTTGCTCATCGGGTCATAGAGATAGATCATGATTTCAATCACTTTGACCATAAAGCACTCTACAAAGAAATTATGGAATTATGAAAAGCACCCGATGAATCCGTTGAACAGTTTTACACACGCTTTTGTAATCTCGCATTCCAATTCCCCGAAGATGATATTGATTGGGAATTTCTCGATGGGAGATTTGAGTATCTTCTTTATATATCTGAAAATACGAAATTCTTGAAATCACTCAAATCCTGCTCATACTCTGGTGATGGAACTGTGCAATCACAAGCATGCACAGTTCTTGTCACAGGTGACTATGCACCTTCACCTCATCAAACAGCTCCACCACCACGGAGTGATGTGGGAGATCATGCACATACCTCTATTGAATTGTCACATCCTCCCACCCCACCTGCTCTTGATATCTACGCAAATTTGGCTTGCAAGCCTGTTGGTTGTCACGTGGATTCGTTCGCTCGACCTCCATCCTCGCGCTCTGTTGGTCCTCCAGATTGTACTGTCTTGTGTTCTTTCATTCCGGACTCCTCACCTACTATGAATGAGGATCAATTTGTAGACGGAGTTGGTGTTGTGCATCCAACTTGTGCCATCATTCCTGATGTGCATGTGCAGGAATCTAAAGAAGAACCCACGGTGAAGGATGACTCCCTTCTAGTCGCGCCTCATCCACTTTATCCTGACATCCCTTGCGATTCTGTCACTACTGATTTCCCCTGTGAAAACCCATTTCCAGATGTTTCTACTTTCGATCATTCACAAGACACGTTAGATGTCAGTCTATCATCACAGTGCGGAGTGGACACATCTTCCTCTAGAAATCCGTCCAATATGTCATCTATCATTTCTTTAAACATAGAGGGTGAACATCTTTGCTTCTCATCTACCCCTTTACCCAATTCATCAAATCATCAAGATGCTGAAAAACATCCTAAATTTTCTGATCTTGGCTATCGTGATCTCTCTACTTCTTCATCTGATCATGATGTTGATTCAATCGTTGGCAATTTATCTAAGACACTGGTCTACAATGATCAATCTGTCAACAAAGTCAAAACCCCACAGATTGTCGAGGCACTTCAGCTCGAGCTGATGGTTATGTCAGGCCCTTGCTATCCTTAGGTTGGTTTCACTTCTGATCAAGAAATTTTTGAAACACTCAGGGCTCCTCATCACTCTCTGCTTTGTATAGAAGATCAACCAAACAACCATATTTTGCTTCCTCCACTCGAACTACACGATCCCATCGCTCATAAGTTGGAGGAATCTTACCTAGAAAGCAGACATGCACAACATAAGTGGTCTACCTTTCTCATGTTTTGTTGCATGTCACAATCAAGAGAATGCACACACTCAACATCTGCATGCAGTGTAGCACAACACCATGGCAGCTCCACAGAGTGCATGTCATGCGCTTTCACTCATCTTTGTTTTGTGGTCGCTTGTAAACTCGTAGTGTGTTTGTCTTCATTGTTATCTATTTCTTGTTTACTGGTTTGCATAACTGTCTTGTTCGCGAACCATGCCTTCACCAACATGGGTCAACCAATGCACCAGTGGCTACATTGGAAGTATCACTTCATGTGAGATGGCCCATGCACCATTAGTTTAGTAGTAGGAGTAGTGATTGTTTTCAGTTTGTTTTCTTTCATGCTTATTTGCTTACTTGCTTTGTTGGTTCATTCGATTGTTTGCTTACTTGCTTTGCTTTCACGTTTTCTTATGCTTTTTCTTTGGTCTATTGTTTGTTTGCTTGTTTTATTCGTAGGTTAGTTTCACATGAAACCATGTATGACTCTTGAAACAAGCTGGGTAAAGTACGAAAGGACTTGTACAACTATCAACATTTGGTTATATGTTGTCTGCTCTCATATGTAAGAACTTGTTGTCTTCAGTCCATGATACATCAATGGAAAATATGTATTGTTCGAAGTGAACCTTGGTGAAAACACAACGCTTGCGCGCTCACTAGTATCACCTACTCTAGTCGGTTGTTTTTGGGTTAATCCTTGTCAACTTAATCAAGTAGAGTACGATGAGCGAGAAAAACTTAACAAGCACGTCAGAGGTATACATAAAATAATTCTCTGTAGGAACGACCTCTTCTGCTCTCAATAAGTCAGGATCCCTCTTTCACCTCTAGAATGAATAAGTGTTATGCACAGTTATGAAGAAGAAAAATGAAGAAATGAAAAAGTGAAAAAAGTTTGAAAAAATGAAAATGAATAAGCTGAAAGAAGAGAAAGACTTCCTGCGCAGAGAGGTGATGCAAGTAACTCTGCCGGGGTATTGACCAAGCTCGCTGGTAGTGGAGTTATGCTTGTGTTCCTATGTGACTCCGCCGGGGTACTGTCCAGGCCTGCTGGCAGTGGAGCAACACCAGGGATGAAACTAAGACTATGAAGACTATACTACTTGTGCACCAATATACCCCTCAACCCCAATCGAAACAACTGTGTTGACTTGGCTTGGAATGTGTGTCAATCAACCAAGAGCGTGGCAGGTGCTACATCTTCTAATCAAGCAAGTGTGGAAACTAAGATGAACTGATAAATAAAACAATACTTTCAGAGGTGTTAGACTTGTTTTTCATGAACAAGGTCCATTTAGAGAGCTGGAGTTCTACTATTGTGTTGCCAAGTGTTGTAGCAGCTACAACCACCCTCCAAAATTTTTCCTTAGCTTTTTTTTGGAGCCTCCCTACCAATCTCCACATCAGCATGTCTTGCTTTGTCAAGTACATAAGCTCCAAGGATTTTCTTGTAGAGAGACAACCTGTTGATCAAACCTTGATGCATTCCCCTCACAGACTATTCATCTGGACTTGGTCCAGCAGTAGACTGAGCAGCTCCTTCAAGAATTTGCACAAATCTGGAGGGAAACCAACCTTCCCTCAAAAAATTGCGCAATCTTGGATGGTAGCTTGTTGGGCTCCATAATTGCGCAATTCTACTGAGCAAGCTTCACCTAAAAAATTGCGCAATCCTTCCTAGCTGGGCTGCTTAGCCCATAATTTGCGCAAATCTAGGCAATAGTCAGTTGCTCTACCCAGAAATTGTGCAAATCTTCTGAGCAGCCAACCCAGCTCCCAGCCAGAAATGCGCATTTTCTCCCAGTAGTTGAAAAGCCTCTTGCATGTGCAGCTGAGTTGACCGGTTTCCTCCGGGACCGAGCAAAACAGACTTGCATGCATGGGCTGCTTTTCCCAAGGAAACATGCAAAGACATCCCTTGTTTAAGGGATCTATTTTTGGCAGTTGGAGGTTACATGCAAGGATCATTTCAGAAACCTCCCACCAAGTGTCGCTTTCCCTAGATTTGTGGCATGCATGTCACAACCTCGATCTTATCAAAACTCATCAACTGGACGCTACAGATCTCATTCTTCACATCAACCTTGCAATCTTGACATCCCACATCGCATCTAGGAGTTGTCAGCACATTCATCTCAGTTGTTTTGGGGTAAGCCCGCTTTCCATGTCTTGTGTTGCATTTCTGGTGATTTTTTTGTTTCACTTCGTATGAATGTTGTCTGCTTGATTTCAGTGAGCACTTGCTTTCATTTTGATACATACTAGCTTGTAATAACACTGTTTCAATTTTCATTAACATCTCACTACTGTCGCATTCATGAAATTGTTTTTCACGAACGATCACTGATTCAGCAACTCGCCTCACCCACATGCATGTCATTCCATTTTCTGAATATGTCATTCACCGTTTGCATGCACGATCATTCACTTATGCTTACACTCAACATCGCTATGCATCCACATTCACTTTCACTTTCAGTTGCCCGTCGACGAGTTTGGGCAGCCTTAGCCCGGACTCCACCTCATCAAGACAACATTGCGCAATCCTGAGAGGGAAGGCTCTGTATTCCTCTGAGGAAATGTGCATTTCTACCCAATTACTATCCTCTAGTCTTGCATTGCGTAATTCTGAGGGACAATGACTGTCGGCCTAGAAAATTACGCAATGCAGTCACTGAGCTTGTAACCATTACCAGATGAGATTGTGCATTGTGAAATTCTAGCAGCCAGACTGGACTATGCATTGTGGGGTTCCAGCAATTAGTCAGCCTCCCAATAGCCCAGACTGTGCCTTGCGTAGTCTTGGCAGTCAGTCTCCCGACCTCTCGGCGGAAATTGCGCGACTTTCATGATCAGTCACACAGGTATGTTGCAAGTTAGTTCTCAAGTTCATTTTGGTTTTCGACTGTCAAATTTCTTTCCATGAGTGTTACCATGTGTCTAGGTATTGTAGGTGTTCATCTGCTTCTTAGCAGCACAAGTACAATGGTTTCCAAGAGACCAGAGTCGAAAACACCATTCAGAGCACACTTGGGGATGCAGTAGATCAAGTGTCTACGAGCTTCCCTACTCACGAAGATATCAAGTTGTTCATAGGCATTGACATCAAGATGTGATGGCTACAACATCATAGTGAGCAACATCATGAAGGATAGCTGAAGGAAGCATACCGGATGCAACAAATGCAAGAGGAAGGTTGTTGACAACACGGAGGCGGAACAAAGTTGCAAGCTCAAGCGGATCCACTAATGATGAAAGCAACTTTTGAGACTAATGCGACGGCATGACATGAAGATCACAGAAAGATAGAGAATGGAACAAAGAAGGAGTTGCATTTGCTGAAGCAACAACTCAAGGAAGAACATGAGCTGCACAAACAATCGAATGAGTTGCAACAGGAACATGAATAGTAGGGGGTGCAACATGCACTCATGGATGAAATTGCACCCATACAAGTTATAGATCCATCCCAAAATATGGCATGGAGCAAACATGGGGAGTCATGTTGTTGATCACATGCAAGGGATTCAACAACATGCATGTCATTGTGCGCATGCATGCGATCCAACCCATTCATCACACTCACCAAGGCGAAGACAAGAAGCAAGTCCAACTAGAGTTGAAAATGTAGTTGACAGTTGATGCGCATGAACACCAGCACACACTGGAAGATCAACATAGACACTATGCATCATTGTGTTTCCGGTTCGGTTGCACCAAGAAGACCATGTGCATGCTAGCAGACGAGTTAGATGAAGGAGCCACACCAATGCGCCCGAATGCAATGGAGGCAAGAGTTTGCTTTAGCATGTCACCATTGGGTGCATGCACACCGTCACGGATGACCAAGCTTGGCATTAACTCACCACCTTCACCATCACAAGCATGTCAAAGAGCTGGTATCACCACAACGGACCAAGTGTCTGTGATGTCTTTTATGGCTTGCTCAAGTAATTTTGTCTCACATGAGAACATGTGCATTGTAATGTAATGTCGTGTCAAGTGGAAGTTCAAGTGTCAATAGTTGGATGTAACAATCATAGAGTAGATGAAGAGTCATGACGGTAGATGAACTATCACAAAGGGGAATGTCAAGGGTCACCCCACCCTTTGCTATAAATAGAACCTCATAACTCATTGTAAAGGCTTTTGGTCAACCAAGCTTCGATAGGATTATCTTAGAGAAATATTGGATAGTGTTGTAATGAGCCTTGGCTTCTCCACTTCGCAAAGCTAGTACATGTCTTTGGAGGAGTAGGCGGTTGTGGATGTAACATTCCACTATCAGAACTAGTGGTTGCACATGGATGTATTATATGACTGGAACTTACACTTCTTAATATAACAAGAGCCAACACATTTCATGCGTATGTTGTATTGCATTCTATGCTATTTGGTTTACTCTAAATGATAGATGTATTGGTTTGCTTACGCATGCATGTATAGCTATCTATGTATGTATGTATGAATCTTTCTACAATGTGTTGTTGGTTTAACCATCACTTTGGATTGCTTGCTAACTTGCCTTCCATGTTGTGATGCATCTTCGCTCATGTGTTCCCTTCCAAGCCACATACTATTACAGGTTTCTAAGGTGTGCACTCACCTCACCCTCAGTGTGTTAAAACCTCTCAAGCACCTTCCTTGACTTACTGCAGCTGTCAGACCCTTTATACCAATAGGGACATCTTACTTGCCTCTGTGCGAAATCACGGTCAAGTAATTACTGTACAACCCACTGCTGGGACTCCTACACCAAATAATCTGAGGTCTAATTGGGACTTCTTACCAGGGAGATCCCCTTACATGTTAACGGGTCCAGCATTGTCAACAGGATCTAAATCTAACGATGGAGCTAGAGCAGGTTGTATATTGGTTAGCCCTGAAGGGGAAAAAATATGTTAGCTTGTAGACTTGAATTTGAATGCAGAAATAACACTGCTGAATATGAAGCATTAGTTCAAGGGTTGTACAAAGCCATTGGCCTTCAAATCAAATATCTTCAAGTGTTTGGAGATTCAAAAATTGTAATTAAAGAGGTGAGGAATACTACACACAGTCTCTCTGGACATCTGAAACATTATCAATCACTAGTCCAGGACCTCACCTCCCATTTTACAGCATTCAACATTTCCCTGATTCCAAGACTTCAAAATGCAAGTGCCAATCTTTAGCTAACGTTGCATCCAAGCTCATTCCACGAGGAGATTATAGTCCTGATCGCTTTTCAATAGAATTAATGTTTAGGCCTTCTATTCCCAATAGTATCACCAGTTGGCGAGTTTTTAATAATGATCCAGATATCATAAATTTTCTAACATCTGATGGCTCTTATGATGACCAGATAATAGATGAAGATTAGCATGACATCTAGCTTAAGTAGGAAACAATTGTAAATTCCATACCTAAATCTATGGTTAAGCTGGAAGATTTATATGATCTTAATGACAGATTCAAGAAACCTACTAACTCAAAGCTTCAAAGTTCAACTTTGAGGTTTGAATTGGTTAATCATGGAACTGACCTTAAACCTCAAAATGTCAATCTGGGACTTGGTCATACATATGATGAAATACTAGCCTTTATTTATTTGTTAAAGAAATACAAAAATGTTTTGGCTTGGAGCTATGAAGACCTTAAGATATATGATACTTCCATCATTCAACATACCATTCCCATGATATCCAATGAAAAGCCTGTATAGCAGAAGTTGAGAAAGATTCACCCGAATTTAGAAAATCATATCAAATCTGATTTGAATAAGCTTCTCAAAGCCAATTTTTTTTTTCCTGTCAGGCATTCAAGGTGGGTTTCTAACCTTGTTCCAGTAAGGAAAAAGAATGGTGATATTCGAACATGTATAGACTTTCGCAATCTCAACAAATCTTGTCAGAAGGACAACTTTCCATTGCCTCTTATGGAACAGATACTGCAATCAGTTGCAGCAGTTGCAGGCTTAGAGCTAATGTCTTTTCTGGATGGATTTTTAGGTTATAATCAGATTCTCGTACATCCAGATGATCGGCTAAAGACCACATTTCGAACCAAATTGGGAACATATGCTTACCAAAACATGCCATTTGGATTAATCAATGCTGGTGAAACATTTCAAGGAGCCATGGATATAGCTTTCAAAGGTTTGGTGAATAAATCAGTGGTAATTTATTTAGATGACATAACTGTGTATTCAAAAAAGCGTAGTAATCATTTAAATGATTTAAAACAAATCTTTGAAGGTTGTCAGAGATATGGAATTTCTTTAAATCCGAAGAAATATTTCTTTGATTTGAGTGAAGGAGAAATTCTTGGATTTATTGTATCTAAAGATGGCATTCACATTGATCTTGACAAGATAAAATAAATTTCTGAAATCTCTTGGCCTCATAATAAAAAATCCATGCAATCTTTCTTAGGTCAGATAAATTTTGTCAAAAGATTTATCCTTGAATTTTCATGAATTATTTTACCGCTCCAATCTATGATTAAGAAAAATTATGTTTTTAAATGGGGACACACCGAGCATGAAGCTTTTAATCTTATTAAACAAGCAATCATAAATGCTCCCTCTTTAGCAACTATGAATTTTTCTAATCATTTCATTTTATATACATTCACTTCCAAGACATCATATGCAGCTACATTGACACAGGTCAATGATGACAAAGTCGAAGCACCAATTTCTTTCTTTAGTTCCAATTTGCAGGGGGCTGAATTAAATTATTCAGACGTTGAAAAACAGTGTTTTGCTGTTTTCAAATCAATAAAACATTTCAGACCCTTTCTTCTCAAAACTCACACTAAGGTAGTAGTTCCATTCTCGGCAGTGAGAAATCTACTAATGCAAAAAGAAGTAGGCGAGAAAAGAAAAAATTGGGTAACAACACTTGAAGAATATGACATTGAGATCATACAAGCTAAAATTGTTAGAGGTCAAGCTTTTTACAGAATGTTAGCAGGAGCACCCAACTTACCAGCACTACAAGATTCAGGTGATGATATACAAATATGTGAGGTAAGCCTCAATGATACTGAATCTAAATATGATAATATCATATTTTATTTGAAGAATGGATATGCCCCTATTCAACTCAGTTACAAAAGAAAAAGGGCTTTGATGATAAAAGCTAAGCAATATGAAATCATCAATGATGTTTTGTTTAGGAAGAATTATGATTCTGTTTTACTTAGATGCCTTGAAAAAATTGAGGCAAAAAAGGTTTTATAGGAACTCCATGATAGACCAGCTGGTGGACATTTTGGAGGAGATACAACAACACATAATATCATGCATGTTGGCTATTATTGGCCAACCTTATTCAAAGATGCACACGAATATGTAAGGAAATGTAAAGTTTTTCAAACAGCTGCTGGAAGACAGAGGAAACCTGAATTACCGTTGCAGCCGACCAAGATTGAACAACCATTTGAACAATGGGAACTAGACATAATAGGTGAGATCGTTCCTCACTCTTCAAAGCAACATAAATATATCCTTACAACAACCGATTACTTCACTAAATGGGTGGAAGCAATTCCACTTAAGGTAGCCAATTATGAAAACATCTTTGAATTTATTGACCAATTTATTATTACCAGATTTGGCCTACCAACTGCCCTCATGTTTGACAATGCATCTTATTTCACAGGCAATGCCATGACAAAATTTTCTCTTAAAATAGGTTTCAAACTTAAATATTCTGCTAAATATTATCCTCAGGGAAATGGTTTGGCTGAATCTACAAATAAAAATCTCATAAGGATTATCAAACGAACTATTGATCAAAGTCAAAAAAACTGGCATAAATATTTAACATTTGCTCTATGGGTAGATCGAATAACAAAGAAAGCCTCAATAGGCACTTCTCATTTTAATTTGGTCTATGGAAAAGAGGTTGTTCTTCCTACAAATGTAGCTATTCCCTCTCTAGCCCTGGTTCAATTTATTGAAGAAACTCCTTCCTCTTCTATGCAATTAAGGCAATCACAAATCCTCAAACTCGAAGAAGAAAGAGATAAAGCTAAGATCATACATGCACATCATCAACAATTAGTAAAATCTTCATTTGATGCAAATTCTGTAAGTCCTAAAACTTTTCATCTCGGAGACCTTGTATTGAAGTGGGATAAAGCACATGAGTAAAAAGGTAAGCATACCAAATTCCAAAGAATGTGGCTTGGCCCATTTCAGATTGCAGAACAAATCGACCCATCAACTTTTTTATTGCAAAATTTATCAGGCAAGAGAGATTCTCTTCATGTTAATGGAAATATTTTGAAGAAATATTTTTCATAGAAGATAACCTCTTCTACCCCTTATACATTATTTCCTTTACTTTTGTTAGGAAAATAAAAGTTAAATAGTATTTACTTTTGGCCTTTCAATAAAAATCTCTTTTATATTTTGATTTTTCGCTTGTATAAGTAGATATTGTTGAGAAGATAATTTTCACATTTGGGACATAGGCTAAGTTCTGTTTCTCTGAAACTTGCTTGTTTTCCACCAAAATCATTTGTCCTTTGTAAAGCTTCAACTTTATAAAGAGACCTTTGTTCTACCATCAGTCAAGAAAAGTATCGTTAACAAAGCAAAGACTCTCTGCAGATAAGCACCTTTAACTCTATAATTGTCATCCTGAAACTCTTAAGGGGTCAATGATTCTCCCCATCTAGTAAAATTTTCTCTTTTTAGAGTGTAATTCTAAAGTATACTCAAACTTAAAGGATAATAGGTCTCATCAAGAGCCGACTTACCATGTTTATAGGAAAAAATAATCTAAGATTACCAATACTACATATCAAAACAGGGTAATGGCTTGAGATTATTTTAATCAAAAAACAAGGTGTCTCACTATGAGCCAACTTGTTCAGTTGAGTTACAAACAATGAATGGCATTGTCAATTTTGGCCACCAAACCAAGACAATGACCTTTAAGTAGAAAAAATGGAAAAATTTAGAAGAAAAATAAACTATTTAGAAAACAAAGAAAAAGGAGTAAGTATATGAATATGAACTTATCTCTAAAAATTGCACTCTTATCTAGATCGGATACTAAACCATTGATGGTTAAAAGGGAACCCTGTCGAGGCTATGGACGCCTGCTGGCAGCAGAGGCTCTACCTGTGACAAATGAGTACAACTAAAAGCTAATATGCAAGAGCCCCCTGCTTTACCTTTAAAACAAGTAAAGGTTGATGTAGGTAAAGGAATTTTCATTTTGAAGAGGATATCAAGTGGATGGTAATTAGGTGGATTTTGTTTTCTTATTAGAGAAAAGTTACTTATCTTAGATTTCATGTAATTCCTATTTTCTAAACTATCTTTATTTTGGACATTTTAGAAGTTTCAAAAGACTATCAGAGATAATTGGTTCTTCTAGTGAATCGCCATATGTTGTGCTGTTCAACAACCCCCCTAGATAACTGGTTCTTCTAACGAATCGCCATATGTTGTGTTGTTCAATAACCCCCCCATTTATTGATTTAATAGTTAATATTCTATTAATAAATGGGGACCCTTTATAAAAAATCCTCCAAGAAAAACTTAGCACTTAAGCACTTTCTTTTTTAAAATTTTAGAAATAAATTAAGATATCAAGTCAAATCCATTTAAGACTAGCAATTCTCACTTTTATTGCATATCATTGGACCAAGTGTGTCAAAGGTTAATTAACAACCAGGATCCACGAATGGTGATGGAATGGATCACCATAATAAACTTAGGATATCATTAGATTTTCCATTTAAAGCTAAGACTTAAGGAATTTCTTGTAAAATGAAGCACTTATCGCAATTGCATATCGACATTCACAAAAAACACAACTCACAAAACCTGTTGGAATATGCGAATTGTGATATTGCCGTAGAGCAAGCCAATACTTATTGCATCACAACACTTTCCTTAAAGGCCAATCTTGTGGATTACAAAAGTTTTCCAAGTGCGATAGAACCCGGACCCGATAAAAAGAAATGTTATAAACTACAAGTTAAGTCTGACGCTTAGTAAAAAGGAACTTTATGCAATAATTTTTCATTTAGGCAGAGTATGATCTAAATAATGAAAAGTATGCTGCTCACCTCGCATCTCGTAGAATTCTAAACAACTCCGGAAAAATGCACAACCAAAAATGCGATATTGCGATAATCTTATCGCAATCACATAATCGGAATTTCACACTTTAAACTTGCCACCTTAATGTTTTTCCCTTCCCATTTGCGAGGCGGTAGTTTAAATGAGTAATAAAGGCAATGATAAAAGATCTTAGTGTGTATTTAATAAGTTTAATGGCATTTTTGTTAAGAGTGACTCGACGTGATTTGATATCTTTTCATCTGTTTTTTGAATAAAAGCTCCTTTCTTGTCACCTTTGAAGGTTAACTGTATCATTTAATTCTCACTGCCATTCTCTCTTTGTGTTTATCCGATCACTTCCATTTCTCCATTTCAGGAAACCTCCACAGAAAAAATCATTAGAAATAATGGTGAATAAGGGAAAGGTGACTGCATCTGAGAAATCAAACATGGTACCACTTTTCTCCGATACCACATGCAGCAAGGACGGAGGAACCACGACATGGGAAGCCATGTATAACTTGTTAGAAGAAAAGAAGCTCATGCCACTGTAACAAAGGCCATGGTTGATGCTCAAGAGTCATCTGACACCTCCTATTTTGAAATAGCATGTTCATTCTTACACCAAATAGCTGTGAGACCAAGGATAATACCGTACACGGATATGGTAAAATGGGTAATTGATGAAGTAGACATCTTAGATAGATATTTCAAGAATAAAAGGCAACAGGTCATAGGGTCTTTCTCACTAGACAATATATGCCTAATGTACCAACTACCAGAGCCTTAAAAGCTCTATAACAAAGAGTTCCTTGAGCGTTTCGCCAAAGAGAATGAGGACTCGTTGGATGTTACACAGACCTGGAGGTCAAGCGGAGGTAAACTCAAATGGGATAAAACTGGTATGTACTTAATAGCATCCATCTCTCCCCCTCATAGTTTTGCAACAACAATGATGTGTAGGTTATTTGGTAGACTCGATAGCACCGAATTTTCTATGGAGTGGCTCCGCTAATAAATGCAGCAATTAATGCAACAATTATGAACTGGAGTCAGATTTTATCAGACAATTTAGCAAAGGCCATTATGGAATATAGAAATAAGAGAAGTGTTTCTTCAAGGATTTCCCCCCTTTATTTATGAGTGCTTTTGTTATGGACGCAATTTGTTTTTGTTCTTAGTTTCTGAATATGGGATGGAAGTGGATTGTACAAAACCCACTTCCCATTCATATATACCATAAAATTATGTGGGAATCTCAATTCCACCCCCATTTTTATAAAATATGTCAGGGTGTTATGTTGCCTATTCATAAAGCAGTTTTTGATAGAACAACCCCTAAGTTTTCTAAAGAGGTCAAAGTAGATATCTTGCCAATAGCCATATGGTTCGGGGAAGAGATATTCACCTACATCAAAGTTTTTGGGAGCATTTCTTCTTCGCATGTCCTCCCATAGTATGTCCCAGACAAGATATTGGCCAAAGAAATAGCCTACTAGACAACAGGGGACAACGGTTTAACCAGAGACTGAAAGAACAGAAGAAAGCCATTTGGCCAACCTTCCCATTACAATGTGGTGCTTTCGCATACACGATTATGGACATGCAGTAAAGGAAGTAGATATTATTATGGCTCTGAAATTGGCCATAGTCCCAGGTAGGCAATATGAACCAAATCAGGTTGCTAAGGAATTTACTACTATGGTGAAAGTAAAATAGTTCACCCATGAAGAGGATGCCTTTGATGACCTCTTCAAACAAGCAGAAACATTTTCAGAAGTCTTACATATGGCATCATTACTGTTGAGCCCAGAGGATATTAATGCTTTTCATGTGTACAAGAATAAGAGATTGTTAAAGGTCCCATTGGACCTATTACAGATTGAACCAATAAGGGAGCCAACTCCTGGCATAAGCTTGGAGGGAAGTTCCAAAGAAAATTTTGAAGAAGAAACGCAGGAGAAGTCGACTCATGAGTCATAGCACTCAGAAAGATAATCTCAAAATGGGGGAGGAAACACAAATAAATAATCTGAGAAAGATGCAGCCATAAGTACAGAGGAAACAACCGAGTAGGCCTTGGCAAAGAAGTAGGCAAAGGTTGCTTCTACTTCAGCTCAATCAGGTAAGGCTCTAGTCATTGACCTGGAACAAGAATGGGAGAAATTCAATAAGAAGCTCCATACAGATACAAACCTTGAGAAAACATATGAACTGCAAACCCCCAAGAAAACCCAACATAAAGCAAATCTAGAAACAAAAGGGAAAGGAGCTACAAGTACTCATCATATCGAGATTATTCCTGCTCTTCCTACTTCCGAATTTGTCTTGGGAATTGAAGATATACCTCCATTAGATATATTCTACAATCCTATGCATAAGGTTGTTGTTTAAAGACAAAGGAAGAAAAGGAAACTAGACACCACTATTGTTACGACTCTAGAAAATGAACCAATGGATGTTGTGTTGAAGGACATGCCTGTCGATGCATCAGAGAATCTCACAAAGTTGTTGTAGTTCGCAGGAGCATATGCCACAACAACCATCGATAAAGTGATGGAAGTATGAATGCTACTGAAGGAAAAGGAATAGAAAATTTTGTTGCTTAAACAATAATTAGCAGAAGAAAAAACTATTCAGCAAGCAGAGCAACCAGTAGCCCATCTTCAAAGAGAATTTGAGCAGATGAGAGTGCAGTACAAAGCCAGCTTATCAGAAAGGGATTCAGAAATTCGTCAAATGCAAGCTATGGTGGATAAATTCAGAGATAACCTGCAAATTGACGAATTTATCAAAGAAGCAGTCGGCCTCAATTCCCTATTAATGCAACAAGAAGAAATATTTTGCCAAAAAATCTCGCAAATAAATCCTTACTACGAGACCAGTGATAAATTGACAAAACAAGTAATTGATATGAGGTTTGAGTACGAAGAAATCCACAAAAAGGTTTCTGAATTTATGACCTGGAAAAAATTAGAGGATGGAAGAAAGGTTGACCTACCAAAAGTGGAAGAGTCCCACAAAGATATTATGTTTACAGATTGGGATTCTCGGTTGAAATAGGCAAAATGGGCGACAATGATAGCAACAGGAGCAACAAGCAACATTATAGAAATTGTAAATGAAAACCTCCATGGTGCCAACCTTGTTAAGGAGTGCATACCAAGGTTTCTACCGAATGTCAAAGAACTAGAGCAGAAGTGGAAATTGAAAGCGCAGGAAAAAGAAGAGGAAATTAAACGGCTAACGAGGCTAAATTGGGAGACATATTGGCAATCTCTAGTAAAACCACCAACCAATGGATGACCTAGTGGTGTTTAACAACCTCTACACAAAAGATGATGCCATCATTGACAAATGCCATATTTGTTGGGCAGTTGAAATCTACAATCAGCCAACCACCTCAACTCAAGCCAATGATCGATATTTGCAACCTCAGAGATCAAGTTAGCAAACTTAGTTCAAGTTCAAAGGAGCTAGTCACTAGTTTAATTTTATTTTTTCCCGTTCTGAGGAAGGTTGTTTGAAACCTCCTCAGCTATTTTTGTAATAATCTATTTTGAGGCATATATTTTAGTATTTAAACCCCTCTGATGCATTTAGAGAGGGGTCCAAAATTTTATCAAAAACTCTTTTGAAGACATTACACTTCTATACTTTAGATAAGGGTTTGATGAAATCATGGAACATGATCTATTTTTCTTTGAATATCTAGCATGCTCTACTGAAATTGCACTTTTGTACTCTTAGAATGTGTTGGATTGAATGAAATTGGGTCAATATTGCTGAAGCACATGAGCAGGAATTATCATATATGGTACTTTTATCGTATGATTATGTTTTATTTATGTATCAAACAATACTCTTTCTATTGATTGTTTTATGTATGAAAGTTAGAATTATAGTTCTGCAATATTGCACTTCTGTTTGATGTTTTAGTTGTGATTCTGTTTTGAATGCATAAACGATTTTTATATGCGATATATTTCTCTTAATTTTTTTGTCTAACTATTTATCCAAAACAATTATCGTTAAACGATTTCATTTCTTTTGGCAGTTGAATGGTCTTTATTACCAATTGTTGTAAGACAATATTGTAGATAGCATATCTTACTTTATTCCCTGGTATATTTATAGTTAGATAAAGTTAGATTAAGATATATTCATGTGTTTAATTGTTAGATTAGATCATATTTAGTTGAATCATTTCCTATTACATCTTATATCATTCCATCAATATTATTAAATCAATTCTCGTGGAAACTGGTCCCATTATCCCTAGTCGGAGCCACTATACCAAACGGAAAAAGGATTTTCTTTCAAGGTCTAGACTGGGTCGTTATCCCCCATGTTGTGACAACGAATTTCGAGGCTTCAACATGACCCAACACTGAAAATTCCACCTGATGTACTCTTTCAGTCTAATGTACTCCGTGCCTAAACTGCATCTGTGAAGCCACATAACTTCACTCCTTATGTCAGTTTGTACCATAGTTCAAACTGGGTAGTGCCTCTGAGGTACTATAGAACATGCTTAGCTTCCCTCCAAAATAGTTTTGTTGTCCAAACCATAGCTTGGCTTAGCTGGTTGACTGTATAACACATATTTGGTCATGTTTTCACAAAATATATTAGTGAACCCACCAACTGTCAGTAAACAACAACATCCACTTCCTCACCTGAAGTGTCATTCTCTTTCCTCTAGTTGGTCGCTAGAGTGTCTCCATGGGTTTGCATATGTGCATGCCAAACCTTTGAAGTATCTTGTTGGAATACTTGCCCTGAGAGACAAACAGTTTCCCATCACCTTGCCATACTTCCAATCTGAGGAAGTTGTGCATGAGATCCATGTCCTTCATTTCAAATTCTATTGCAAGGTCCTCCTTATAAGATCTGATCAACTGCTAATCGCCAGTTAAAATCAAGTCATCAACATATAAAACAATAACCATCAATTTACCTTCTACCAAGAGATTATAGAGGTTTTCATTCGCTTGACTTTTGATGAAGCCTAAACCAGTGAGATAGATATCGACCTTGGTGTACCAAGCATAGGGTGCTTGCTTGACATTGTACAATGCCTGCTTGAGTCCGCACACATGAGACTCCCAATAAAAAGTCTTGAAGCCTTCTGGTTGGTCGATATCCACCTCCTCCTCAATAACTCCATTGAGAAATGT
Source organism: Pinus taeda (assembly GCA_000404065.3). Classification (NCBI taxonomy): domain Eukaryota; kingdom Viridiplantae; phylum Streptophyta; class Pinopsida; order Pinales; family Pinaceae; genus Pinus; species Pinus taeda. Next base: position 152,596 of record APFE031635363.1, on the reverse strand, counting down.
TATTTTCACATCCATTTGGTGGATCTTCCACCCCATATGTGCAACCAGAGAAAGAATCGATCTGATGGTGAGTACCTTGCTACAAGAGCAAAGGTATCCTCATAGTCACTCCACTCAACTTGAGAGTATCCCTTGGCCACAAATCCGGCCTTGTACTTTTCTATGCTTCCATCTGCTGCATGCTTTACCTTGAAGATCCATATCGAACCCATAGCTAATTTATCTATTGGTCTTGGGACCACTTCCCAAACATTGTTGTTTAAAATGGATTTGTACTCCTCCACCTTTGCATCAACCAATACAGGTTTCCCTATTTCTTACTCGAAGTAGGATGGCTTAGTCTCTACAAGCTCATTAATTAGGTCCATGTATCCAGTGTACCGATGTAGTGACCTTCTCTTCCTACGCTGATTTGAAGGAGCACCCCAATTCTCCCTCACATCCTGCAGAAGTCTCTCAACTTCCCTGGTCCTTTTCTTGCCTTTTCTGGATGGTTATGCTTGAGTGGTTGTCTCCACTCTCTGTTCCTCAACTTGTGGCTGCTCCACAACTCCTTAAGGTTCTCCCTTTGGTGCTAAAATATCCTCTTCTAGTGGGATCTGAATCTCCATCTCAAGAGAGCACCACATGGCTTTGTCTTCATCAAATTTTACATCCCTTCACACAAATATCATTCTAAGGGATGGCATGTACACATGGTAGTTGTGGGGAGTTTCTGTGTAACCTACAAATACCCCCAATTCTGTTGTCGACTCTAGCTTCTTTCTTGATTATTTGAGGACATGGCAGTAAACAAAGGCTCCAGAAATCCTGAAGCAACGACACATCTGACTTTCTGCCTGAGAAAGCCTCCTCTAGTGTAATCATGCCCAAAATCCAATGATAACTCTAGTTTTTCAAATAGACTATTATGTTGCATGCCTTAGCCCACAAATGCAAAGGTAGGCCTTGATCATGCAACATCGCCCTTGCTATTCCCACAATGCTACGATTCTTGCTCCCAGCCTGTTAGGCCCCTATACTACTAGTGTAACCCCTTATTATTATTAGCACAACCCCCTTATTATATTGATGTACCCATGTAGTGCCCATATTGTTACTATTGTTCCCCATAGAAGACCACTATTGTTATTATTGTGCCCTTACATTATTATTGTTATGTCGGCTTTGATTATGTTATGACCCCTTAGACTCCTATATATAGAAAGGAGGTCTTTTCATTTGTATAATACAAGAATTGTTCATTTATGTAATGTAAAGGAGGTTGCCCCCTCGAAGAGGTTGAATTCTAAGGCGTTGATCTATCTTTTCTATATTTTTTTGAGCTGGTTTCATAACACAACCACCCCATTTTGAAGTGGGTTGTGGGGTGTTGTCAACTCTTGTCGAATGCCTTATTTTGCACAAAAAATTTTAAATTCATTCGACACGTACTCACCACCATTCTTGCTCTTGAGAGCCTTCACCTTCTTTCATGTTTCTTTCTCAACCAGTGCCTTTAAATCTACAAACTTGGATAATGTCTCATCCTTCTTCTGCGAAGAAGATATAACACTTCCGTGAAAAAGTCATCAATAACAATGACAAAATATTTATGCGTGGAAGTGGAGGCTATTGAGAAATGTCCACAGACATTAGAGTGGATCCTTTCAAGGACTGCATGTTCTTTGCTGTCCCAATCATGGAAAGTGGTTTTTGTGTATTTCCCCAAGGTACACCCTTTGCATGTATCATGTTGCTCTAGTTCTCCTTTAGTTAAGCCTGTGGTTATCTATTGCATAATCTTTAAAGCGTCATGATGCAAATGGCAAAGTCTTCTATGCCAAAGTTCACTGAAATCTCGTCTTTACACCTTCTCTGCCTTTGTGATTAATGCAACACAATCTTCCACATCTAGCTTGTATAGGTTCTTCACACGAACCCTAGTCTACTTCACCTATCTGGTGGTTATATTTTTCAGGTATGCCTTTCCTTTGCTAAAGATCACATCATAACCACATCCTCCAAAACTGCAACATAGGTGATATTTTTCTTTAGACTCAGAACAAACATCACATACTTGAGTTTGAGAAGGGAGCCTGACTCCCTCTGAAAGGTGACTGTACGAATCTTGGTCGCGTTGTACCTTCCATCATCTCCCATATCGATGTGCATCTAGAGATATTTCTCCTCTAAATCACTGAAAATTTCTCTATTCCCTGTCATGTGGAACGGGGCACCACTTTCCAAGTACCACATGCTCCCCATCACTATGTTGGCCATGCATGCAATGAGAGTAAAGTCAAGCTCAAACTGTGAAGCCAAAGCTTCACCTTTTTCTCCTCTTGAGGTCTTCTTTCTTACCTTCTTTTGTGGACACTTTGTGGCATAGTGCCTGAGTTCATGACAGTGAAAGAACTTGATTTTGGACAACTCTTTCTTCTTTCCCCCTTGACTAGATTTTGGTTTGGATTGGGATTTCTTCCCTTTTCCCTTCTTTTCCTTTCCATCCAAGGCACATTTTTCCTCATCCTCTCCCTTGGATGAAGTCTCATCTTTGGTATTCCACCTTATTTCCTCTTGTACCAAATTGGACCATAGGTGTTCCCAATTTGGTAGTTTCTCCCTCCCATTCATCAAATATTGGTAGTTGTGCCAGCTCTTGGGAAGACCTAGAAGGGCTAGGCTTACTAAATCATATTCTGCAATACTAACACCAAAGTGACCAAGTTCATCATGACATTGTGTGAACCTGCTCAAGTACTACAAAAGATTCTTGTTCTTTTGCATCTTGATATTTCAAAGTTTATCCTTGAGCGCCAGCTTCCTATGGTCATTATTATTCTGGAACAAATCTGTCAGTGATTTCCACATTTCATACAGAGTCTCTTTCCCATGGATATTTGAGGCAATGTGATTTCGTACTCCCTCCAGTATGATTTTCCTCGTCTTAGCTAAAAACTTATTCCATTCTGCTAGATCCCGAGCATCAACTGTTGTTAGTTTCAGGATGTCATTATCGATGAATTCCCTCAATCCATTATCTTCCAGCACTGCCTCCATGTAGTCCTTCCAAGCAACATAGTTCGATCTCCCCTCAAGTGCATACATGAGTCTTAGTCCATAGAAATCCATCCTTCTAGCTTTGAAGAATGGATCCTGTAAATTCGATCCTCTTATAATAATAACCTTGAAATTTCTGGTCTAATGTGAATCCTGCTCTGATACCATGTAGAAATTGATGATGTAGATTCGAAATTGCTCATGAAAATTACTAAATCACAAGAGTCAAAGTTACTCTACTGCTCTGCAAACATTAATTCACAATCTAAAACACAAATCATTAACATGAAAAAGGAAACATCACACATGCACAAAGATTTATCTAGGGAAAAGAAACTGCTCAAAATCCCTTCCTATCTGTATTTCATTAATCAAGGAATAAAGATGAATACACATGCTTTCTCAAGTCTGAGCACAACTTGCAAGTGTATAGCCTATCTCTTTGCCTGACTAACTGACTCTGACCAATAATTAGCCAATTTTCAAGGCATCCAAGCTCATATTTCCTTGCATTGTTCCTTGAGGAAATTAGCCCCTATTATTTTGGAAATTCCCTCAATTGGATTTCACAATTCCTCTAGGTTCTTCCTTTGACTACATGCACCACCTGTACACATGGGAATAGTCTACAATTGATAATACACTGCCTTGGAATCTCCATCTCAACTGGGTAACTCGAATTATCGGCATGGAATAATTATTTTGGGTTGATTGATCAGTTAACTGGTCGATCACCAAGTGTGGTTGAAGTTCCACTTCCACAACTTGACCTCCACTAGTTCCTATAACAGTTAGAACTAGTTTAACTGACCATAACTCAATTTAATTGAAGTAGATGGCTACAAATTAGCAATCATTCATATTGAACTGAACTCAAGCTTACCCAACTCGAATTAACTGAGTTAACTGAGTCACAAGTGCAATGTCACCTTAGTTAACTACCTCCAATATTTTTGCTGAAATAGAAATTCAAATTTTCTCTAGTTTGACCAAGGCAAAGTCAAACTGATATTTTCTTGCTGCATTTTCAATAGTTTCGAGCCAACCAAATTTTCCAACATATATAATTAGGGAGAGTTGACCAAATCCTTTTTAGCACGAGTTTACCAAAAAAAGAGCCCAAGTAGACTTTACTTCATGAGTTGAATAATTGTTGAAGATGAGCCAACCATTGGAACTGAGGAGCAAGCTCATATAGAGACAAATTCCACATGGACTTTGTGAATTTACTTTCCAAGAATAGATAAGGAATCATTTTGCAACATTCAAAGCATAGGTGACATCTTGAAGGGCCTTAAACTCCTCTCTTAACCAATTTCTCTATAGTAAGAAGCTTGTTGTGGGCTAATATCCAACAATATTGATCTTTGGGAGACTATGTGAATGCCATATACATGACCAAATCCAATATTTAAGGGGTGAACCTTTTAGAAAAAGAAGACAATCATAGCCTTTCTTCATTGCATCTGCCTCATTATAAGGGCTATGGGCTTAGCTTGAAATATAACCATCTAGGGTTTGAGTCAATGACCTCATACGAGGGACACTGCCCTAAAATTCCATCCCTTCTAAGATCCATCTAGTGACGATTGATAAATATCAAAGACAGTAGTATTTCTTAGTCCATTTAATGGTTTTCGTAGGGAAAAAGGGAAAGAGCAGAACCTATGGAGGACAAACCATTATGTTGCTTGTCCACTAATTGATATGATTCTCATTACTAGGAAACCATGTCAATTGGGATTTGACAAGAGAAATTACAAATGCAATAAGTCTCCAAATTTCAGAGCCTCTTCTCATATGGAGGGAATGTTCTAAATTTTCTTTTCATCACCTTCAAGATATTTCTATGAATTACTTATTTCCACCAATCACTTTGATACATAAGCAACCTCCATACATGTTTGGCCTTGAGAGCTATAATCATTAGGGAAGGATATTTTCCCCTAACCTCCCGTGACTCTTTAGAGTTCTGAACACTTCCCAATTAACTAAATTAAATATCTTGGAGTTATATTTACCCCCTTGCCACAAGAATTTTCCAATCTCTTTAGCCATCGCATATTCGAAGCCAATTATGGCAATTAAGGTAGATAATTAAAAAAAGGGCAGGATGAAAGAACTGATTTTATTAATATCAGGCATCCTATCGAGTTAATCCATTGAACTCCCCACTAAGAGAGTTTTACTTTGAGAAGAGTGATAGCCATGAATGAAGAGGATATGGTTTAAGATATATAGAAATGCCTTACTATTTAAATTTTGTACAAGCTTCTTGAATTGGGAACTTAAGAATATGAAGCAACATTGCTTGAGTGGAGTGATTGGTATTCCAAATATAGAATTGGATTTTCTCATAGTTGATCAGACCACCAGAGGCACAAACAAAACTCTGTAGGATCGTTTTAAATGTAGACGTAATATTAGCTAAAGATCCTCCCAAAATAAATGTATTTTCAGAAAACTAAGAGTGGTTGATATTCTTTACTAGTTTCATAAGACAGCCACCTAGAAGAAATTTGATTCTTCTTCCAAAATCCAATCTCTTGCTAAGGGATTATTTCATGATAATATATAAAAGAGGGGAAGATGGCATCCCTTCCTTAAGCCCTTGGTGGCTTTGAAGAAACATGCAGATTTCCCATTAACCAAGGGGGGGATCCATGGGCCAAGTTGTGCATAAAGAAATTCATTTGATTATTCCATATCCAGACCTAAAATTTTGGAGGACAATAAAGAGAAAGATTGTTTAACATTATCAAACACATATCCATGTCTAATTTGATTATCACATCTTTTTCTCCTTGAGTTATATTAGAGTGTATGGCTTCTTTGATAAGAATTATGTTATCCACAATTTGCCTTTTACCATAAAACCCCCTTGATTTTCAGAAATCAATTTAGAGAGCAAAGGTTTTAAATGGGTTGCTATAAATTTTGAGATTATTTTATAAGATACACTACATAATGAAAATAGGCCTAAATATTGAAAAGGAAGAGGGATTTACCTCCTTAAAATCAAGCACCAAGAATGCAGAGATGGTTCATCCTCCCATTTTGGGAAATCGATGCATATAATCGATCATTCTGCATAGGTTGAATTTGATTATGTGCCAATATTTCATATAAAAATGAATTGAAAATACCCACAGGGTGTGATTTAATTGGTGATCATCATGATATGAAGTATTATGTAAGTAATGAGATTCAAGGTTCAAATCCCCATGGATCAAGCTAAAATAAATGAACTGAAAATCTATTTAGACCAAGCATTTTGTCATGGTCAAAGGAAATAAGCACCTTATAGATCTATTTAAACCAAGCATTTTGTCATGGTCAAAGGAAATAAGCACCTTATAGATTTGTTCTTCTGTGATGAGATACCTCAACAAATATAATTATAAAAACAAATTGAGCTCCTTCATGTAACATTTTAACTACTAAAATTCACATTTTTGAAAAATATTAAAAACCACTTAAATTTATATTTTTAAATCTTTTATAATATTAATAATTTTCATTTAAAACATTAATTTAATTAAAATATATAATAATTTCATTTAAAATACAAATTTAATCAATTAATTTATTAAACTAATTTTAATATTATAGTATATATCTTTTAAAGATTCCAAACTTTTACTGTTTAAAAAATAATATATAATAGTTATTTTAAATCCATATAAATTAAAATAACATTTGTATTAATATGTAGGAGATGAATATAGTTGCATTAGGCTTTTGCAAAATTTCCTGAATATTGAGGATTCGAAGCTGAATCATGGCCTTGGAAATTTAGATATGGGTAATTACCATCAAATAGTTTATCCTGACTAGCTAGATGAGTGGTCCCTAGAGGAGGGGTGAAATCCCCTCGTATCGTAATGTAGTCACTGGATCTCATAAGAAACCGGGGAGGATTGGGTTCTTTTAAGGAAGCAAAGGAAAGGAGGAAACCCCATTCTGGGAGCACAATGGAAATTATGATCGAAAGGGAGATGCCTCCCGAAATCATCTACAAACCTGAAGTTTGTCATCCTCAATAATAGACTAGATAAATCACGACAGTTTATGAAAGAACGTGCATTGATCTACAAATTTATGGGTATTTGGCCCAGAGAATAGAACATTGTGAAGTGGATCCAAATAAAGTGGAGACCAAAAGCATTGATGGAGCTGAGATTGAGGGAAAAAGGTTTTTTCATGGTTATCTTCTCAGATATATAAGATTGAAAGAGGATTTTTGAAAACAACCCATATTTTATGAAGAATGTCGAGTTATTTATGAGATTATGGGAGGAATGCTATAATCCAAAGAAGGCGCAGTTTCTTGTAGCCCCGGTATGAGTACAAATCTTCTCTCTTCCTGAATATTTCTAGGAACCAAACATTATTAAGGGCATTGGCAACGTTATTGGGGAGTTTTGAAAATAACAGATATCACAAAGAGGAGGAGGCATGCATCATATGCCATAATTTGTGTATTTATGAATATCTCAAAACCTCTCCCTGAATCAATAGATCTAGAGAACCACAATGAAATCTGGCCCAGTCATTATATTATAAGCATGTGCCTTTCCCATGCAGGTGATGCCATGAGTATCAACACTTAATGAGGGACTGCCCATTAACCCTTGTGGAAAATTAGGAGAACAAAGTGGAAGAAATGGCAGATGGATTTCAAGAAGTGGTCAAGAAGAAAGGCATACCCCCTTGCAATCAAACAATGAATCCATAGTAGGAGAATTCAAAAGGGAAGAAACAAGTCAATCTTGGAGCCAATCCGTATGTAGAACTTCAACAACTCGAGGACTCTGGTGTGGAGGCGGAGACGGAAGGGAAACCAAAGGAACGCCCAATGGAGGTGAAGGACTAGGGCAGTAATATGAGAGATAATCCAAACCCTAAACAATAACCTACGAAGGATCCCTTGGATACCCTAAATCTCAAAACATTACTTACCAACACCAGTACAACGTAAGTGGAGGATCGACAAGATTGTTGAATTTGTAATTTCAACCGCGCACGGGCCAGCATTTAATACACCTCAAAACCACCTAGCAAAACCACAAACCACCTGGAGGCATATCGCACCGCTTTTGGTTAAAGGTAGTTTCCGTACACAAGAGCTCCGATACAACTTGGAGCTGACGCATGGATGAGGCGTGACATCAGCCTCTGACATTTATCGGAAGGTAAATGTCAACTGAAAAGGGCCTTCCGATATCTCCTTCCTTCGTATCCGCTCCTGCATTCTCCACCGTAGATTGCTCCAAGCTGCATACGGCCAACATTAAAGTCTTAGCGTGGAGTAAAATTAAGTCTTATTTTGACCATACCTTTATTAAAAGAACTGTCATATGCGTAGGTGGATTATTAAATTTTAGTTTAGGGCAAGTATGGGCATAAATTAAATAATGGCATGGGCTATGTCATGTAGTGTTAATTTTATTGTTTTTTAATTTTTACGGCCGTAAGTTTGTTTTTAATAGAGCAAGTAAAAACATATGTTGGTTGACCATTTTTTTTGGTAAGTGTAAGAAATGTAAAAACGCACAGCAGTGCAAGAGCGAAGAAGGTGAATATGTGAATGAAGAAAACCAGGGGGAGGTTTGTATCAAAACCATGAATTGTTTCACACAACAGTGAAAAGGTAAAACAATAAATCCTTGTAATCTTTGTTTTCACACAGGAGTGAATGTAAATGAAATTTTTGCACACAGTGGTGTAAAATTTCAAAGGAGACAGAGTAATTTCTTTTGTAATGTTTTTGGTGAATCCCTCTGAGTGAAAGAGGATGAATATGTCTCAGTGAATTTATTTTAATGAATAGAAATCTTTTATGGTGGTGCAATACTCTGTTTCTCAGTAAAAAAATTTTAAAGCTTCCCTGTGCACAAAAGATCCTGGAGTAAAGAAAACAGAGCATTGCCTCTGTGTGTTTTATTTTTGTGTTTTTGGGATTTTACGAGAAAAATCCCCAACAGTGGTATCAGAGCAGGTTTAGGCTCTTTGAAGGTGACAAAGAATCTGAAGAAGCAGTCAGTGTTTTAAATGCACAGTCAAGGATTTAGAAATATAGTTAAAGAGTGCTAGGATGGCCAGCACAAGCACTGGTATGGGTATGTTTAACACCCAGCTCCCACAGTTTAATGGAAAAAACTATGACTATTGGGCAATAACTATGAAAGCCCTGTTTGCCTATCAAGATCTATGGGAATTAGTTCAAGATGGTTATGCAGAACCAATAGATGAAAATGAGTTCAATAGGTTAACTCTAGGAGAGAAGGATCTGCTGAAGAGCAATAGGAAGAAGGACTCAAAAGCCCTTGTATTTTTGTATCAACCAGTGGACCAGAGTGTGTTTCCAAGGATAGCAGCAGCTAAGACATCCAAAGAAGCATGGCAAACCTTCAAGACAGCCTATCAAGGCATGGAGAAAGTGAAGACAACAAAACTACAGTTGATGAGGAGAGATTTTGAGAATCTGAACATGAAGGAGTCAGACAACATTGACTCATTCTTCACACATGTAATTGGTCTGATTACACAGATGAGGACACATGGAGAAACCATTGAAGAAAGGATGATTGTGGAGAAAATATTGAGGGTCTTACCGTCAAAGTTTGATGCTATAGTCACCACCATAGAAGAGACGAAAGATCTCTCAAACTTTTCAGTTGATGAGCTACATGCATCACTGATAACACATGAGCAGAGATTGAATAGGAATGAAAACTCATCTCTAGAGCAAGCCTTTAAGACCCAGATGTCCTTTGGAAGAGGAAGAGGTCAAGGCAGAGGAAACAAGAGAGGAAGAGGCAGAAGCCAGAACAGAGGTGGAAGGAACAGTCCAGCAAATGCTCAAGGAAGAGGCAGCAACTCAAATCAGAACCAAGGCCAAGGCAACAGCCAACAAAGAGAACAACATCATGCTCAAGGACAAAGGTATGAAAAATCCAATGTCCAATGCTATTATTGTAAAAAATATGGGCATTATGCCAGTGAATGTAGGAAGAAGCAGCATGATATGAGTAATAGACAAAATGCAAATGTTACTAGAGAGAACATCAGCCAAACTAATGTGTTGTTAGCTTGTAACATGGCTGAAACAAATAGTGAAGACATATGGTTTTTAGACTCAGGTTGCAGCAACCATATGACAGGAAACATAGCTCTCTTTTCTGCCCTAGATAAAAATATGAAATCAGAAGTCACACTAGGAACTGATAGCAAAGTTTCTGTTATGGGAAAAGGGGAGGTAAAAATATTTACAAAGCAAGGAGAAAGGAAAACCATAGCAGATGTCTATTATGTCCCCGGAATGAGATGTAACCTCTTGAGTATTGGACAGCTTGTTCAAAAGGGTTACAATGTTTACTTTGTGAATGATGTGTGTACCATCATGGATATACCACCCAGCAAACGATGCATTGCTGAAGTGAAGATGACAAGGAACAGGATGTTCCCTCTCAGGATCAGGGCAGATTTGAAAAACAAAAATGAAATTGCAGCAGTTACCCAAGAGGCCTTCCAAAGCGTGCCAAAGGATGAAAATTGGTTGTGGCACTTGAGATTTGGACATCTCAATTTTGGAGGTCTAAACTTGTTAAGCAGAAAAGGAATGGTGAAAGGATTACCATTGATAGAGAAACCGGACAGCCTATGTGAAGGTTGCATTTTTGGGAAACAACATAGAGAAAGTTTTCCATCAGGTAAAAGCATAAGGGCAAAGGCACCCTTAGAGATCATCCACTCAGATTTATGTGGACCGATGCAAGCTGCATCATTAGCAGGCAACCAATATTTCCTAACTTTTATTGATGATTTTACAAGAAAGACTTGGATTTATTTTCTTAAAAACAAAAGTGAAGTGTTTGAGAAATTCCGAAATTTCAAAGCACTTGTGGAGAACCAAAGCGGGCTACATATCAAAGTTCTCAGAACTGATAAAGGAGGTGAGTATATCTCCAAGGAATTCCTAAGATTTTGTAGAGAAAATGGAATTCATAAACAATTTACAGCAAGGTACACCCCACAGCAAAATGGAGTTGCTGAAAGGAAGAACAGGACCATCATGGATATGGCGAGAAGCATGTTGAAGGCAAAACATTTGCCAAATGACTATTGGGCTGAAGCTGTAAATTGTGCAGCATATATTCTGAACAGGTGTCCTACAAAAGCAGTGATGAATAGAGTGCCAGAAGAAGCACGGAGTGGGAGAAAGCAAGAAGTCACCCACATGAGAGTTTTTGGATGTGTGGCCTATGCACACATTCCAGATCAGCTAAGGAGGAAGTTGGACAGCAAAGGGGAGAAATGTTTTTTCATTGGATACAGTGAGGAATCCAAAGCCTACAGGTTGTATATCCCATCCACCAAGAAGTTTTTCATTAGCAGAGATGTTCAATTCATTGAAGAGGAAGCTTGGGATGGAAACATAGAGAAAAAAGTGAATGTTAAAAACTGTTTGTCTCATGATGAAGATGATGAAGAGGTGGCTGAAATGCATCCCCAAACAGCAGTGCCAACACAAGGACAGCAAGGAACACCATTGAGGATAAATGAGAGTGCTTCTCCAAGCACACCACAAGGAGGAAATTCACAAGTGCATCTTCAAGCACTTGCACACCAAGTGAAAGAGGTAAGAAGTTCATAAATTTAAGTGATATTTATGATGAAAGAATGAATTCCTTATTTGCCTTGTATTGTCATGTTGATGATCCTATTCATTTCGAGGAAGCAATCAAAGATAAGAAATGGATAGAAGCTATGGATGAGGAGATGAATGCCATAGAGAGAAACAAAACATGGGATTTGGTTAAGCTACCAAAAGGTAAAGAAGTCATTGGAGTGAAATGGGTCTACAAGACCAAGAGCAATGCTGAAGGCAAGATAGAAAGGCACAAGGCAAGGCTGGTTGTCAAGGGATACAAGCAGCAGTATGGGAGAGATTATGAGGAGACTTTTGCACTGGTTGCAAGAATGGAAACCGTGAGAGCAATGTTGTCCATAGCAGCACAAAACAAATGGAAAGTCTACCAAATGGACGTGAAGTCAGCATTCCTAAATGGAGTGTTAAAGGAAGAGGTTTATGTTGAACAACCTCTAGGCTATGAGAAGAAAGGTGAAGAGCACAAAGTGTGCAAATTGAAGAAAGCTTTTTATGGGCTGAAGCAAGCGCCAAGAGCATGGTACAACAGAATAGATTCATATCTATTGGATAATGAATTCGACAAGTGTGAAGGAGAACCCACCGTCTACATCAAAGAAAAAGATGGTAAAATTTTAATTGTTGTCTTGTATGTTGATGATGTTATTTTTACAGGTAATGATGATCAGCTCATCAAAAATTTTAAATCAGTCATGAAGGAAGAATTTGAAATGACTGACATGGGTTTCTTGAGATACTTCTTTGGCATAGAAGTAGTTCAAAATGAAAAAGGAATTTTTATCTCACAGGCAAGATATGTGGATCAAGTATTGAGCAGATTTAACATGGAAGAATGTAAGGCAACGATCACTCCCACAGTGATGGGATTAAAACTCAGCAGAGAGGACAGCAGCAAGGATTTTGATCCTAGTTTGTACAAGAGTATTGTAGGCAGCCTTATGTATTTAACAGCAACTAGGCCTGATATTATGTATGCTGTTAGTTTAATTTCTAGATTCATGGAGAGGCCAAAGGAGGCACATTGGCAGGCAGCAAAAAGAATTTTGAGGTATGTCAAAGGTACCAAAATGTTTGGAATTTTATATAATGTCTTAGAACATTCATATTTGGTAGGATACACTGATAGTGATTGGGCTGGAAGTATTGATGATCGGAAAAGCACTTCCGGTTATGTTTTTCATATGGGTTCAGGAGCCATTTCATGTGCTTCTAAGAAGTAGTCCATTGTAGCGTTGTCTACAATAGAGGCTGAATATGTGGCAGCTACAGCAGCAGCATGTCAAGAAGTTTGGATGAGAAGGATGTTGAGGAGCTTAGGCCAAGAGCAAGCAAAAGCGACAATGATTTTTTGTGACAATAGCTCAGCTATTGCATTATCAAAGAATTCACTGTTTCATAAGAGAACAAAACACATTGACACAAGATTTCATTACATCAGGGAATTGGTGAGCAATGGAGAAATTGCCTTAGAACATTGCAGGACTCAAGAACAGGTTGTAGACATATTGACAAAGCCGCTGGATCAGAAAAGCTTTAAGTTTTTGAGAAAATGTTTGGGTATGACTGAATGCCCAACAGTTGAAATTAAAGGGGAGTGTTGAAATATTAATTTCCAACTACCCGCATTAACTCTGGAAAACCACTTCACAAAACCACTTCAGAGAACGACAAATTATTTCGCACCGCTTTTGGTAAAAAGTTGTTTTTGTCAGAGGGCCTCCGAACACCCTGACTAGCTGTCGCGCGTCCAGTGTACGGACACAAAACCACCCACTCCCCGGAAGCTAAAGTTCGATTGTTTTGTGAGAGGTTGGTGTGCGAATTGCGTCCGATCAGGTCAACGGACAATCATCTTCAACAACCTGCCAGAAAGTTAATTTTACTTTTACCTACTTTTACCGCACGTTTTATTTAATGTATTTAATGAATGTGTCATTGACTTAGGTAAAAACTTTATGTTTTCATACGGCATGTATGGGCACAAATTAAAAAGTGGTATGGGCAAGTCAACATCATTTTTTTTGGTTTTGGTATATGTTTTTGTTTTAGTCTTCATTCGAAAATGTATTGTAATTGCACACAGGATGTGAAGTAGAGGGCTCGCAGCAGCGGAAAAGCACAGGGGAAACACAACTGTGTAAAAGGCTCCATGAAATTCAGGATTCCTTCTTACAGGTGTTTGTATTGTTTTGTTGGAACGAATGAGAAGGCATTTTTTTATTTGAATATGAAATGTAAAATCCCCAACATTAATGAAGAATTTCACATAGAAGTGAATGTAAAAGAATTTCTTTTACAACAGTAAACTTATGTAAGAATTTTTATTCTACAACAGTAAATGTAAAAGCCATTTTTACAACAATAAATGTGAATGTAGATTTTACACAGCAGTGTAAAAATCATTTGTAACAGAGGCAGAGTAATTATTTTTTTTGGTGAAAAGTTTTTGGTGAATCCCTCACAGTCACATGAAGAAATATGTATCAGAGTTTTTATTAATGAATATAAAGGTTTTATTGGTGTGAAAAACCTCTGTCCCCAAAATTTTATTTGCTTCCCTGTGCAAAAGATCTTGAGGAGAAAAACAGAGCATTACTTTGTCAGTTAATTGTTTGTTTTTGGGATTTTACCAGAAAAATCCCCAACAAAGATATATATTATATTTTCTCTCCCCTGATAGAATTTATTTAAACTCAATTCATTTATACATTACAAAATGGTTTTTAAAAACACCAAAAACTTATTGAAGCGAACAACAAAGATATATATTATATTTTCTCTCCCCTGATAGAATTTATTTAAACTCAATTCATTTATACATTACAAAAATGGTTTTTAAAAACACCAAAAACTTATTGAAGCGAAACTCAACATTGATGAGTTGTTACACGCTTAATTTGTAATTCATTTATACATTACAAAAATGGTTTTTAAAAACACCAAAAACTTATTGAAGCGAAACTGAACGTTGATGAGTTGTTACACGCTTAATTTGTATTGCAACCGTTTATAGCATTGAACACATGTCCTTGAAATGAGTGATTTTCGGTCAAGTCTATGGAAATGGATATGTTGAGTTGTTACACGCTTCATTTGTATTCCAACCCTTTATAGCATTGAACAGATGTCTTTGAAAATTGACATGATGATTTTCTGTAAACTATATGGAAATGGATACACATATTAATGGTTAATCGGTGATTTAACGTATAGATACTTAAGGTATGGACACTCCACGATAACAAGACTGCTGACTTGATCCGCTTCAAGCTCGACCCATCTAAGCGTTAGGAGAAACTTAGACCATGTGGTGCATTTATCGGAAATTATTATGAGAGTAGGATTGCTTTACCATGCTACAACGCAACAATCCGCGAGGAAGAGGCTAATCAATATGAGTCCCATGCTGCCAGAAACCTTTGTTATATGGTTATAAGTTATATCTATCGAATCTCAATTATCCTTGCAGTTTCAACTTGAGCCAAATAGTGAGAATTCATGATTTATGGTCATTGCCAACTCCAACTTACATGTATACACCAACTTGCCAACAACGTCCGGGTCTTGGAGTATCTGGTATCTCCACGAGGCTAATTTGGGCCCAACCATCGATATATCTATTATTACTATTACATGGATTGGAATGCGCTCACACAGTGACAATAATCTAAGACACCATTACTGTATGAGATTTTCTTTGTTTGTGGGAAGGGAACCTTCTTCCATGTGGCAATTTGACTAATAAAGTCTACTAATCATCTCTATGGAATTAAGTATGTAATATCTTATGAAGAAACACATACAAGAGAGTGGGAGGAAATCAATAGAGGGGCTGCTCCTTTGCGTTTCGTTCTCCTTGACTCCCCATCTTCGGAATGATCAAGCCCCATTGGAGTTGCCCAACAATGGCACTATCCATACATTGGTAGAGCTCAGCCGCAACAGCTCATTGTACATATTAGTATTGAGCTTTTTATTCAGGTCACTACCTTATTCCAGTTCCCCTTATTTTTTTTTCTCAAATTTTGAAATACAATTCCAGTTTAAGCTTGATATTCTACACACCAACTATTACGTGCCTCTATTTACCTACATTTCATTTACAGTGTGGTTCCTATTAAATTCGATTGATTTTTACAGTGATTATAGCTGAGTATCTAACGTTCTCCGTAGCCCTCTTATTTGCTCTTGAATTTCCTCCAGATTCAACATGAGGATCTTTTGTTTCCATTGGACTTTTTAACCTCTGGGCCATTCCTTTCTCTGAGAGTGAAAATGGCCAGTATTGCTCTGGTTTCCTATGGTGAAGCATCTATCTCCTGTCACTCACTGATAGTAAGCCCTTTGTCTAGCAGGAAAAATATAAACATGGTCTGATTATTGCACGATTTACTTACAATGTGATAATGTTTGAAAGTTAAACATGGTCATATGTGCAATATGTAACTTCCCTTGAAACGTGAACCGTCATGAACACTGTGAAGGCATTAGCATGAATGTTAAGGTCTTGTACAATTCTTCTCCATCAAAGCTCTTTTTTTCTCTCCTTGTAAGCTTGCTACCTGATGAGTCACCTAGGAAAACAGATTACAATATTGTTTCAGACTTGCTACCTGATGAATCACCTAGGAAAACAGAGCTTGCTCCTTGATGAATCACCTAGGAAAACAGAACATACTATTGTTTCAGACTTGACTCACCAAGGAAGCTGTTAATCTCTCTTGTTATCACTTGCTAAACCCACTGCCTATGTACACTGTACTTGGATACCAGGAACTAGAAGCTCAATCACAAAGAGTTTCAGTCTTCAAGTAAATTAGCATGTGATTATGATATGTTCCCTGCAAGCTCTGTCAATTATGATCCCTGATTTCCTACTACAACGGTTGAAGATGCCTCCACAAACCTAATTGAAGCCTCAATTATTGAAAAATCTATAAAACTTCCACGGGGCCGAACTTGACCACAGAATCTAAGTTCCAAAAGCCATATTGCACCGTACATGAAATAGATGAACTAAGTATCAACAATAGAGCTCTTCAATCCTTAGAGACTTAAAGCATTGGTAGTCATTAGATGTCTGGCCGAATGCCAACTGTGTCTAGAAACTACAAGCGCCTAGGGAGCTCCTTAAATCAAAGGAATTCAATGCAATGTACTTTTATTTCACTTACATGATAATCAATAAATTTTATTGTTGAAGAATCATGTAAGTCCCTTATGTCACAATCTTATGTTGTGGACCTGATTTTTAAATTTTATCCTTTATCTCTCTGTATAACAACTCAAATGGAGATAGTTAACAACTCTGCTCTTGATGTTGCCATTTTCAAGAACTCCTGCAGACCCACACATGTTCTAGAATTTTTCCAATATGCTGGTTATCTATTAACTGTAGGCAGAGTCTGCCCTTGATGTTGCCATTGTCAAGAACTCCTGCAGACCCACAGATGTTCTAGAATTTATCCAATATGCGGGTTATCTATTAACTTTTGGTAGATAAAATATTTGAGTTGTATTGTTTTTATGTGACAAACCCAGTATTTTTGTTTTCTAATCATAATGTTGAAACTAACTCGTGTGATAATCTTTATGGCCAAGAATAATGCTCACAACTGATGCTGAAGGAAACATTATGATTAGATTACATATTAACAAGAGGAGATGGTTTACCTATTATTGACTATAGTAGAAAGTATCCATTGCAATTACAAACTAGCTACAAGTGAGTATTTGCCTTCTAGTCTTCAATTAACACAGAATGTTTTACCTCAGCTTTTGCTTTGAGATATGGAAAGGATCCATTTTGAAATATGGAAACGATCCATTTCAGGGTTCTCCATGAAAACATTGTATATTTCTTTGCAACAACAAATTTTATTCATTTTATATATCTTTAAAAAAGAAACAGTCAGAAAGCTATCAGGAATGATACTAGCCTGTCATAAGATTTAACATCGTTAATCTTTAAAAGTTATTCGGGGTTTGTATTACTTAATTATTTTACACATCATTAAGAACCTTGATGAGAATGTCAAAAGCAATAACACATTACTTTATTTTCCAGGTCATCAACAAAATCTCAAAAAACAATTATACATTACTCTTTTCAACCAAATAAATTCATTTGGCCAATTTATTAGATTGAAAGTTACAGCTGAATATTAAATGAAAATCATTTTATTTATAAATATTAAAATAAATACATATTTTTATATCATTTACTTCATAGATAAGAATATTAACATCATGGAAGGATTATAAACCAAATGATATGTAGATTTGCAATCCATTATATAGTGGGATTCCCATGACAATCGTTTAACATAAATATGTTTCAACCAAAAGTACAGACTATGTGTGGAACCAGAAACTCGATTATGAAAGTGTGTTCTTTAGATGTCGATCATGCTTTGAGACAGGCCATCTAGCCAAAAATTGCCCAAAAGTCTCCGAGAAAAATTCTACTAGAAAAAACCACCACAGATCTACATGGTTGGAAGGAGCACAAAAAGAACACTACATTGTCATCAAAGAAGAATACTCTAGAGAAAACTCTAAATCACAAGAAATCAGGCAAGAAAGAAACAACTCTCAAGACAAGCAGAAAGAAAATGTAGCTCTCGAGTTTGAGGCCAAAGCTTCAGAAGAAAATGTACTAAGCCTCCACCAACTAAAGCAAGGTTCTCGAAGCCTTATCTTTTAGAACTGTCTCTATTAGTAACTCAGAGCAGCCTTTAAATCAGGGAAATGACAAAGGTAAGAAAAAGTATGGTAGTTATCATAAATATGCATGCATGATAACTACAGGGTATTGCTCAAAAATCTTGAATAACATAGAACCAGTGTTATTGGAACCAGACTGGAACTGGTGAAATCGACCGGTTCGATCTTTTTGACACCCAAACAGGTCTGGTTCAAGGTCTGGAACCGGAAATGGCCAGCTTAGTATTGCACTAGCTGGTTAGATACAAAACTGGCCAATTCTGCACAATTTGATTAAAGACGTTCCAAACGTAGTTATTTTTTAGAAAAAAACAAGAATTTTTGAGTGGGGTAGCCTAATATTCAAGCCTATGGCTTTAGTATTGCTTATGCAATTCATAACATTACCATGAAATGACTTTGGATGTTTGAGAGTAGGTCTGACCTCATTGAATTTCATATGGAGAAAGTAAAATTTTAGATCTCACTCAAAATTTAGTAGACTTGACAACCTTTTTCAAGATTTCAAGATTGTGGGGATTGCCACATTTCCATTGGATTTTGTTATGTATGAGGGTATGAATTAGTAATTAATCAAGAACACTAAGCTCTCTATGTACCTTAATGTTAGTGACATTGCTTGATGAACTCTTCTCTCAGAACCCTACTAAAAATGTACCCATCACTGAAACAAAATCAGGACTTGAGATGCTACTTTTTTTTTTCTATCTTATTTTAATGCTTAGAGGGTGATAGTGATGATGGAGATCCTAATATAGACAATGATTTTGATTATATGTAGGTATTTTTTGTAACATGAATTTTTTTTTTTTGATGCTAACAGTCATCTGGACCCTGTTTGTTGATGTTTTTTTCGGTTTAGAGATGGATTGTACTTGATGTTGTTTTTGTTATTTGCTTCTATAGGACCTAGATAATGCAAGGGCCACACAATTTCCACTGAAGCATCCACTTGGGTTAGCCTCTATGTTTTGGATGATTACATAATAGATAAAATTGGCCGACACTAATAAAAAATTCCATCCAGCCAGATAGTTGATGCTCAATCCTACTTTATATTTTCTAAGTACAACCAATAACTCCACGAGGATAACATGATCCCTATTTAGCAGATACACTGGCTGCCCGCTCAAATGGCTGGTACCTATAATCATAGCTCTGTATGGATAAAAACTGATGACTATGAGTTACGTTGGCTCTATACATTCATGCCAGTTTTTTTAACTTTTCCAACAATCACTGTACTCTAGTATAGACTAAATGGACACTAGAATTTCCATTATCCAGAAGATGGAATCTTACCCAAGGCATTCACAAAAGTTGTTGCCAACCCACAACTGGGTGAAAATAATCTCCATCATCATAACAAACTTTATGCCCATAATATGCACAAATGGTAACACATGATACATCTCCCAAACCAATGGAATCCAGCTAAAGTCTAATCCGAGATCCTCTATTCTCAACACTTTATACATAAAAAAACTTGTTTGTAATCGACCTCTCTTTGCACTTTTTGGGGCAATTGCTAGTTATAATAAGTTACTTGAAAAATCGGTCTCCTACAATGTGTTTTAGGTATTAGAGGAGGGAAACGGTTATTTCCATTGATTGAGGGATCATTTAGGCAATTTCAGTCTTGTAGAAAAGATTTTTGTTGGTTCAGCCTGGGCCCGAAACTTTTCCGTTGTCATCTAATTAATGAATGCATTAGGTTGACCATAACAAAATATCCATTTTCAGAATACACATTATTGTCCACCCTTGCTTTCAACAATGCCCATTCACATGTCGCGATTCTTCCCCACTCTATTCCTTACCACTCTATATTTTACCGCGTTTCCTTTGCAACATAAGGTGCAAATGCTAGTTTATACATTACAAAAATGGTTTTTAAAAACACCAAAAACTTATTAAAGCGAAACTCAACATTGATGAGTTGTTACACGCTTAATTTGTATGGCAACCCTTTATAGCATTGAACACATGTCCTTGAAATGAGTGATTTTCGGTCAAGTTTATGGAAATGGATATGTTGAGTTGTTACACGCTTCATTTGTATTGCAACCCTTTATAGCATTGAACACATGTCCTTGAAATGAGTGATTTTCGGTCAAGTCTATGGAAATGAATATGTTGAGCTGTTACACGCTTCATTTGTATTGCAACCCTTTATAGCATTGAACAGATGTCCTTGAAAATTGACATGATGATTTTCTGTAAACTATATGGAAATGGATACATACATATTAATGGTTAATCGGTGATTTAACGTATAGATATTTAAGGTATGGACACTCCACGATAACAAGACTGCTGACTTGATCCGCTTCAAGCTCGACCCATCTAAGCGTTAGGAGAAACTTAGACCATGTGGTGCATTTATAGGAAATTATTATGAGAGTAGGATTGCTTTACCATGCTACAACGCAACGATCCGCGAGGAAGAGGCTAATCAATATGAGTCCCATGCTGCCGGAAACCTTTGTTATATGGTTATAAGTTATAGCTATCGAATCTCAATTATCCTTGCAGTTTCAACTTGAGCCAAATAGTGAGAATTCAGGATTTATGGTCATTGCCAACTCCAACTTACATGTATACACCAACTTGCCAACAACGTCCGGGCCTTGGAGTATCTGGTACTGCTAGATGGAAAATAAAAGTGAAAATAAATAGATATAATGATGTTTCCAAAAAATGGTTGAAAGACAAAAATACCCTAGAATTTTGCTCGTCAAATTTTACTCTTCAAATTCAATCCCTGGGGCCCGTGGAGTTGGGTAAGTTGACGCAGCTCCAACACCTTTACTTACACGACAATAAATTCGTTAGCGACATCACAACAAGCTTTCCCAATATTATCAATCTGGCTAACTGTTCCACCCTGACTAACTGTTTCACATTGCAGGAAATAACATTGCTATAGTTTAATTAAAGGAATTCCCCGGAAAATTATGGAAATTCCGATCATATTTGAAAAAAATCGGGTAAGGTTTTTTGTAAATCCAAGCTATATGTGTTAAACTTCAAAATTTAAGTGTCCTAGAGTTTTTTGATGGTTCTGAATCCATTTCCACAATAAAAACACTGTTCAAACACTGCTCTATTTGCCAAAATTCCAACCACTTTTGACTGTCTATACAATTTCAACCACTTTTAACCCTATATGCAATTCTTTCACTTATATAAAAAAAATCGTCGCGCGGCACGTTTACCCTTCTCTATCGACCACCTCTCTGCCAAAATGAATATCATATAGTTAGTGGCAATGAATTATCATGAGAAATACCTCCACGGATTACCTCCACGGATGGGAAAGGTTTACCCCTTCTCTATCGACCACCTCTCTGCCAAAATGAATATCATATAGTTATGTGACAATGAATTATCATGAGAAATACCTCCACGGATTGGAAACCTAATTGCTTTAACATTTCTTGATTTACGCGCGAATACTTTTATAGGGTCAATCCCTCATTCACTTAATATGGTTCAAAAGTTGGAGAGGTTATTAGGATTAAACAAGTTACAGGAAAGCATCCCAACTGGGATCGGGAAAATCAGAAGTTTAGCACACCTAGATCTAGGGAAATAATCTCTCTCGAAGAACCCATGATTCTCTTTCCCATCTCCAGCGGCTAATATATTTATTTCTCAATCAAAACCAATTATCAGGGAATATCCTTATCAGTCTAGAGAGTTATTAGAACTAAATCTATCATATACTAGGCTCTGTGGGCCTATGCCTCAAGAAATTGCAGGTCTTGCAAATTTAGCTTTATATTTCAATTTTTTAAACAATTTATTGCAATGTGCTCTACCTTTATTGCAGGTCTTGCAAATTTAGCTCTATATTTCAATTTTTTAAACAATTTATTGCAATGTCCTCTATCTTTGGAACTAAACAGGATGATTAATGTTCAAGCTATAGATATTTTATCAAATAATTTTAACAGGGAGCATTCCAAGTGCCCTTGGGAGTTGTGAAGCACTAGAATACTTAAGTCTTTCTCACAACAGAGGGGAGCTTCAAAATCTTGAAGACATGGTTCTATCCTTCAACGACTATGGTAGAATACCTTTAGCATTGAAAAATCTCAAAATGTTTAACCATTTGAATTTTTCCTTTAACAAGTTGTGAGGCAAAGTAGTTTTAGGTGGTGTTTTCAAAAATCTCATTGTCACTGTATTTATGAGAAATGTTGATCTTTGTGGAAGTTGGGTAAATTCCCAGCCATGCTCTAGCAAACATAAAATCCTTTTTTTGAAAGTGTGTTCATATTTCTTCTTGCAGTTATTGCAATATTGTAGTTATTGCAATATTGTAATTATAGTATGGTGTTTGTATTTTGGAATTTTAGGTAGAGAAAATGGAAAGAGAAATATTTAGAGATGTTTTAGGATATTTCAGTGGGGTGATCTAGAAATTTCATATAGATAGCTCAGGGTTGTAACAAATAAATTTAGTGATGCCAATTTGTTAGGAGTTGGTAGTTTTGGGAAAGTGTATGTACAAAGAAATTCTTAATAATAGCACAATCATTGTTGTTAAGCTGCTCAATTTGGAGAATGAAGGAGTTCAAAATAGTTTTGATAGAGTGCAATATTTTGGGGAAATTGAAGCATGAAAATATGATTTAATTAATACCATCTTATTCACAAGTCTATTTCAAAGCTTTGATATTTCCATTAATGTCAAATATAAGTTTAAGAAAGTGGTTATATACTAGTGGAGATGCAAAAAATGAGTTGAGTTTTATTCAATGGGTGAATATAGCAATAAGCATTGCCTAGGATATGACCTATCTTCATCACCATTGTTTTATCCAAGTGATTCATTGTGATTTGAAACCTAGTAATGTGCTTCTTAATGAAGACGTGGAAGCACATTAGTAGACTTTGGCATTGCTACTATATGTGTTAAGAATATTGAGAATCCAACTTTTACTTCCACAAATACACTCAAAAGATCTAAAGGCTACATTCCTTCAGGTATTGTTATTTGCTATATTACAGATAGCATAAGGTTTTCTATTTTTACCAAAAGTTTTAAATTAGAAACATGATTGTGAGGATGTCTTATTTTTATTAAATATTGTGAATTGAAAACCTTATTTAAAGGAACTTTGAATATGGACTTGGAGAGCATGTCACAATAAAAGGAGATGTTTATAGCCATGTAATATTGTTATTGGAGATATTCACTAGAAAGATACCCACCCACAACAAGTTTGTGGAAGGAATGAAATTGCAAAAATAAGTGAATATTGTTGGGCCAAATCAAGTTGGAAAAGTGATGAATAAGATTCTATTAAAGAAGACTAATAGTAAGACAATCAATAAAAAAAACAAAAAACTCTATTATATCAAGAAGCTGTATTATATCAATCAATTGCTAAATTTGAATTTATTTTACACAAAAAAAATTCCTAAAAACTTAAAATGATAAACATTATAAACACAACACAAAATTAAAAAAAAACTTTTCTGAAAATTATTAGCAATACCTGCATCCAACAAATACATCAAGCAGGTAGAAACAATATTGACAACAATACTAGCCAAAGCCAAGGTTTTCCTACCATGTACAAATAAAAAACACTTCAAAATAAGATATTTAACTTCATTTCCATTAAATGTATTTTTATCGATTGCATTGTTCGATAGGAATCTACATATGTTCATTGCATTTGGGAATAGATGTACAATCACTCATATGTTCCATACATTCGAGAATTGATACACCGCATTCCAATGATGATAATGTAGTGCAGAATCATTGTCATATTCAGTATATTTGGGGATTGATGAAAATATGAAACGATAAAAATAGTTAGCAATTAAAATGTGTAATTCTAATCACTCAAATCTCAATAAAATATTAAATAAATTCAACAAGAAAATATGCCAAAAGAAACTCTAAAATTTATAGCAAATAAATTACTGCCACTTTATAATGTGAATGTAGTGTCCCATCATTCCAGCTTTAATGCATTTGGGAATGACTGCCCAGCATGAAAGAGAAAGAACAACAATAACAATAGACATTATCCCATACATTTTTATTTTATATATTATCCTAAAAGATTTTGGAGAATTCATAACTCAAAAAGGGTCATTTGAACCAGTCAAATCCCAATAAAATTTTAAATAAAACAGAAAAATATGCCTAAAAACTCCAAATTGTATGGTAGATAGATTAGTACCAATTTAATATGAATATAGTGTACCATCATTCTCGATTTAATGCATTTGGGAATGACTGTGCAACATGAAAGAGAAATAACATCAATAACTGGTTTTATGCCAGAACTTCGTAATGGTTTTATGCAAGAACTGGTTTTTCGTTATTGAACGTTGATTTCCCCATAAGGAAAATTCCATGTATTAAGGACTGTTTGATTCATATGGCCTACTGAATTTAAATTAAGATTAGCCAGACGTTTAACAGATTGGAGAGATTTTGAAGGTTTGATTAGAGTGCATCGAGCAATGTATTTGCAAGTTACGTACATGGAGAAGATAGATCTACTGTATTTGCAAGTTACATAGATGGAGAAGATATATCTACTGTATTTGCAAGTACCAATGGCAATTTTGAGGGCTAGATTGAGTTCTCTGCAACTTGGCCATGTCACTTGGTGATTGGAAAGATTTTAATGATTTGACTACTTTATCGAGCACTGTATTTGCAAGTTATGTAAATGGAAAATATATATTGATGTTCAATGACATATAGATTTGGATTGGAGCTTCAGCGCTGAATTGAGTTTTATGGGACTTGGTTTAGTATTTGGAGATTTTGGATTATTGCATATTTTTCACATTGCGATGGGCTTCATTTCCGTACGCAATGAAACAATATTGAGAGCACCTGTTAGACTTAATCATAAAATTGATGGTATAGTGTGAAGGATTGAGATACAAATTAACATAATAGCGGCTGCTTGATAGAACCAAATATTTGGAGATGGTATCCCGGTCAGACTGTAATGGGGCAGAGGCCGAGAAAGTGTCGTAGGCATTTAGCAGAATGTTTGTGCGGAAAGGTTTAGACATCTGTATATTTCGAATGCAAACAGGTTCCAAGATCATTATTTTGAAGAGTTTTATTAATAAGTGTCGTTTGATTGGATAAATGAGAAACTACATGGGTCAAAATAATATGTCATGATATATATAGATAAAGTGAGTATAGCTTGGGTAGGTTTATTAAAAATATGTGTTTCCCCTTAAAAATTAAAAGTTTAAATTATAACATAGAGTATATATATCTAGCTGTAGATTTTTTTGGAGTGGAAAAAAATGTTACTTTTCATTAATATTAAGAAAAGAAAAAAGAAAAGAGTACAAATTCATGTTTCTCTTCCATTGTTTTATGAATCTTCTTACATCAACCTATCTAATTCTCCTTTATGACTATTCTATTACATTTTATTGGTTATAAAACATAGAAACAAAAAACAAAATTAAAAAAACAGTCCTCATGCTTTATCATAAATCTGTCCATGTTTTTAGATATCCCATATTTCTCTCATTTTCTTTGAGTACTTTCTACTACCAGCATTGATAACGTGTCCCTGCTTATGTGCAGTGATAAAGTGTGCCTGTTCATAAGCAGAAAAGTAAAATTTATCTGTTGCTTTCATCATCCTTCTCTTTGGCAACAGATTGGTTATCCAATTTAGTTCTTTATAAATATGATCGAAGTTAATAGCTTGAAAGGGACTAAAACATCTGGTGCTTTGCACCCAATATATGATACCTTTTGCATGAGTACACCCCCATAATGCAATAAGTTATGCTTTAATATTCGTTCCATGTCCTCCTTCAGGCCAGAAACGGAAATACTTTCCTAGATTGATAACTATAACAGCTCCACCTGCACCTCCTCCCTTTGCATGCTTTGTCAATGAAATCCACATGAACCTCCTCCCTTTGCATGCTTCGTCAATGAAATCCACATGATAGCTACCCCATATATCTTTATATGATAATCCTCACTCCTTTGTTCCTTTTTCTCGTACCCATCTTGTTGGAATAAATAATTTAAACTGTCGTGGAGCGACAGCGACCGCAGCATACTATTTCCAGAAAACATCCATTTGAGCTCCCTGCGATGCGATCAAGTTGCAGATCGCATATCGCACATTTTATTGTTAACCTTCTTTGCGTCCTTTCTATTGTCTGTGATTGCGATTTCGCGATGCGATCTGATCACATATCGCAAATCGCATGTTTTAGACAATTATGGCAGTGACGACACATCTTTTCTTTTCCTCTAATGTGATGGTGTGATGTTGTGATGGGCCACGCATTAAATTCAGATAGGATATTTTCAGCCGTGTAATTAACGATATTTACGGCGGTTGGTAAATGTAGGTGAAATTTTTAATTTTATTGTTTTCTATTTTACGGAAGTATGGGCACAAGCAACACGTATCAAAGATATTTTTGTGTTGTTCATTATATATATGAAAACGCAATGGCAGATATACAAGTGAGCAGAATTAAAAATGAGAAGCTTTCTTTTCTGCAACGCACAACAGTGCTGAAACTCTAATTTTTATGAGATAGTGAAATTAGTTTCTGGAACTGAAGCGTTCCTGTTGTAATCCCTCTGAGTAGAGGAAGACTATTTTGTAACAGTTTTTTATTTTGTTATGATTAAGATCCTGAATTAAGAAAGAGAGCATTGCTCTCTATGAAATTTCTTTTGTGTTTGAAATTAACAGAAATTTCCAACATGGTATCAGAGCTAGTCTAGGCAATCAGTGAGTCAAAAACAAAGTTTGTTTTTCACTGTAGGAGCTGTAAGACGCTTAAAGAGCAGATTTTTCCAGCAGAGAAAGTTTTTGCTTGTTTTTAATTTTTTCAGTCAGTATCTCTTCTTTACCTATACAGAGTTAAGATGGAAGATTCTGGAACAGGTTTGACAAATTCCCAACTGCCACAGCTTAATGGGAAAAGTCACAGTTATTGGTCCATAACAATGAAAGCATTGTTTTCTTCTCAAGGAATATGGGAGCTGGTTGAAACTGGCTATGCTGAACCTGCAGATGCAACAGCGTTAGCTGCTTTGACAGTAGCAGAAAGAGACCAGTTGAAGAGCGACAGGAAGAAGGACGCTGAAGCCCTATTTTTTCTCTTTCAATCAGCACATGAAAGTATTTTTCCACGGATTGCAGCAGCAACAAAGTCCAAAGAAGCATGGGATATTCTCAAAACTGCCTATCAAGGCATGGAGAAGGTGAAGACTGCAAAGTTGCAGATGTTTAGGAGAGACTTTGAAACACTCAGCATGAAGGAATCTAATACAATAGATTCATTCTTCACTCAGGTTATTGGGTTGATAACCCAGATAAGGTCTCATGGTGAGATTCTTGAAGAAAGAAGGATTGTAGAGAAAATCTTGAGAATTTTACCCTCAAGGTTTGAATCTATTATGGTAGCAATAGAAGAAACAAAAGATCTTTCACAGTTCACGGTAGATGAACTGAGTGCTTCTCTTATGTCTCATGAACACAGACTGAGTAGAGGAACAGATTCCACTTTTGAGCAAGCATTCAAGACTCAGATGTATTTCAGCCAAGGAAAAGGTCGAGGCAGAGCAAATAACAGAGGTCGTGGAAGAAGCCAAAAGAGAGGCAGATATTATCCTGCGAGCACAAGCGGAAGGAGCTGCAATCAGAGCCAAGATGAAGGTTCAAGCAAACAACAAGCTCATGGACACAGGTATGACAAATCCCAAGTCCAATGTCATTATTGTAAGAAATATGGGCATTATGCCAATGAATGTAGGAAAAAGAAAAATGACATGAATAGTAGGCAAAATGCTAATTTTGCAAATGAAGAAGATAAGAATCCAAAGAATGTGTTGTTAACATTGTAACATTGCAAACAAGACAAACAAGAAGATTTTTGGTTCTTAGACTCGGGTTGTAGTAAAATCACATGACTGGAAATATTGCAATGTTTTCCAATCTGGATGAGAATGTGAAAATCTGAGGTAACAACAGAACTGATAGTAAGATATCTGTCAAGGGTAAGGGCAGAGTCAGTATCCGAGCAAGAAAATGGAGAACAGATGATTGTGCCAGAGGTATACTATGTACCTGGTCTGAAATGTAATCTTTTGAGCATTGGGCAGCTCATTGACAAAGGTTACAACGTGTTCTTCAAAGATGATTTGTGTACAATTAGAGATATACCTCCAAGTAAGAAGATCATTGCACAAGTGCAGATGACTAGCAATAGAATGTTTCCTCTCAAACTCAGGGCATATTTGAAGGAAGGAAGAACTATTGTGGCTGTAACACAAGAAGTCTTTGAAGAACAAGTGAAAGATGTGAATTGGTTGTGGCACTTGAGATTTGGACATCTCAATTTCGGAGGCTTGAATCTGTTGCACAGAAAATGAATGGTAAAGGGATTGTCGTTGATCGAGAAATCGGACAGCCTTTGTGAAGGCCGCATCTTGGGCAAGCAACACAAAGAAAGCTTTCCAGCAGGAAAGAGTATAAGGGCAAAAGCACCCTTGGAAATTGTTCACTCTGATGTGAGTGGACCGATGCAGATATCATCATTTTCTAGAAATAGATATGTCTTAACTTTCATTGATGATTACACCAAAAAGACATGGGTGTATATGATGAAACAGAAGAGTGAAGTGTTTGAGAAATTTCGCCACTTCAAAACTCTTGTTGAGAAACAGTGTGGACATTATATCAAAGTGCTCAGAATAGATAGAGGAGGAGAGTACATCTCCAAAGAATTTTTGCGTTTTTGCAGAGAGAATGGCATACAAAAGCAGTTCACCGCACGGTATACACCTCAGCAAAACAGTGTTGCCGAAAGAAAGAATAGGACCATTCTTGACATGGTCAGAAGTATGCTAAAGGCAAAACACTTGCCGCATGTGTATTGGGCAGAAGCTGTCACTTGCGCAGTTTACATATTGAATAGATGCCCAACTAAAGCTTTCATGAACAAAATACCAGAAGAAGCATGGAGTGGTCAAAAGAAAACTGTCACTCACATGAGAGTATTCGGCTGTGTAGCTTATGCACATGTACCGGATCAGCTAAGGAAAAAGCTTGATAGTAAGGGGGAGAAGTGTGTATTTATTGGCTATTGTGAAGAGTCAAAAGCATACAAACTCTATAATTCATCCACTAAGAAATTGATTGTAAGCAGAGATATGTAGTTCATTGAAGATGAAGCTTGGGATGGAAGCTTAGAGAAAACAGTGAATGTGAAGACAATTGTGTCTCACGAAGAAGAAGAGGAAGGGACAACAACAAATAATCCTTCTTTGGTGGGTCCTCCTCCACCACAACAAGTACAACAAACCACACCACAAGCTGGAATTCGAACAACCTTAAGAAGTCAAGGAAGTGCTTCTTCAAGCACACCACAGGGATCTGAAA
The DNA here is from genome assembly GCA_000404065.3 of Pinus taeda. Taxonomy (NCBI): domain Eukaryota; kingdom Viridiplantae; phylum Streptophyta; class Pinopsida; order Pinales; family Pinaceae; genus Pinus; species Pinus taeda. Next base: position 122,722 of record APFE031635363.1, on the reverse strand, counting down.
TACCCTCAAGTTCGGATGGAACTCCAAGCACACCAAGAAGATCAAGATTCAGAAATCTGAATGATATTTATGAACAAGGAGAGGTAAGTACCAATACCAGTCTGAATTCATTATTCGCTTTATATTGTCATGTTGATGACCCAGTTCATTTTGAGGATGCTGTAAATGAAGCTAAATGGATTGAAGCGATGAATGAAGAAATTGGTGCAATTGAAAAGAGTAAAACATGGGAGTTAGTGGACCTCCCTGAAGGCAAAGATGCCATTGGAGTTAAGTGGGTCTATAAGACCAAAAACAATGCTAAAGGCAAGAATGACAGGCACAAAACAAGACTTGTTTTGAAAGGCTACAAGCAGAAACAAGGCAAAGACTATGATGAAACCTTTGCACCAGTAGCAAGGATGGAAACAGTGAGGACAGTGTTGTCTATTGCAGCACAACAAAAATGGAAGAATTATCAGATGGATGTTAAATCTGCATTCCTAAATGGAGTGTTAAAAGAAGAGGTTTATGTTGAGCAACCTCCAGGCTATGAAGTTGAAGGCCAAGAGCATAAAGTCTGCAAATTGAAGAAGGCTCTTTATGGGCTGAAGCAAGCTCCAAGAGCATGGTACATCAGAATAGACACTTATCTGATTGAGAATGGATTTGATAATTGTGATGGTGAACCCACACTCTACATAAAGGAGAATGACGGTAAGATTATTATTGTTGTTTTATATGTAGATGATTTGATTTTTACTAGCAATGATGCTTCTCTCGTTGTTGATTTTAAAGCAGTCATGAAAAGTGAATTTGAAATGACTGATTTGGGCTTCTTAAGATATTTTCTTGGAATTGAGGTAGACCAAAGTGAAAATGGTGTTTTCATTTCTCAAGATAAATATGTAGAAGTAGTGTTGAAAAGATTTAACATGCAGAACAGCAAGGCAGCTGTGACTCCAACTGTAGTGGGGTTGAAATTGACCAAAGAAGACATCAACAAGGATTTTGATCCAAAATTGTATAAGAGCATAGTTGGCAGCCTTATGTACTTGACTGCAACTAGGCGAGACATTATGCATGCTGTGAGTTTAATCTCCAGATTTATGGAAAGACCGAAAGAGACTCATTGGCAGGCAACCAAGAGGATTCTAAGGTATGTGAATGGAACGAAGGGGCTTGGTATTTTATACTCCTCTTCTGAAAGTTTCATGTTGACAGGATACACTGACAGTGATTGGGCTGGAAGTGTTGATGATAGGAAAGGCACATCGGGATATCTGTTTCATATGGGATCGGGAGCCATCTCATGGGCTTCCAAGAAGCAACCAGTTGTGTCTTTTTCAACATCAGAGGCAGAGTATGTGGCAGCAACAGCGACAACATGCCAAGCAGTGTGGCTAAGAAGAGTTCTTAGAGATTTGTGTCATAAACAAGAAAAGGGCACAACCATTTACTGTGACAATAGCTCGGCAATAGCATTGTCTAAAAACTCTGTTTTTCATAAAAGAACAAAGCACATAGATACCAAATTTCACTTCATACGTGAATTGGTTAACAATGGCGAGATTGTTTTGCAGCACTGCAGAACAGAGGATCAGCTAGCTGACATCTTGACAAAACCATTGGGAAAGAAAAATTTTGATCATTTCAGGAAATGTCTGGGTATGCAGAAAAACCCAGCAGTTGAAATTAAAGGGGAGTGTTGGAATAAATAATTTAAACTGTCGTGGAGCGACAACGACGGAAACATACTGTTTCCAGAAAACATCCATTTGAGCTCCCTGCGATGCGATCAAGTCGCAGATCACATATCGCACATTTTATTGTTAACCTTCTTTGCGTCCCTTCTATTGTCTACGATTGCGATTTCACGATGCGATCTGATCGCATATCGCAAATCGCATGTTTTAGACAATTATGGCAGCGGCGGCACATCTTTTCTTTTCCTCTAATGCGATGGTGCGATGTTGTGATGGGCCATGCATTAAATTCAGATAGGATATTTTCAGCCGTGTAATTAATGATATTTACGGAGGTTGGTAAATATAGGTGAAATTTTTAATTTTATTGTTTTCTATTTTACGAAAGTATGGGCACAAGCAACATGTATCAAAGATATTTTTGTGTTGTTCATTATATATATGAAAACGCAATGGCAGATATACAAGTGAGCAGAATTAAAAAGGAGAAGCTTTCTTTTCTGCAACGAACAGCAGTGCTGAAACTCTAATTTTTCTGAGATAGTGAAATTAGTTTCTGGATTGAAGCGTTCCTGTTGTAATCCCTCTGAGTAGAGGAAGACTATTTTGTAACAGTTTTTTATTTTGTTATGATTAAGATCCTGAATTAAGAAACAGAGCGTTGTTCTCTGTGAAATTTCTTTTGTGTTTGAAATTAACAGAAATTTCCAACACATCTCCTCATATATTAATATAATATTGTTGATGTCATTTCGAACCAACCTAGCTTTATGATAAAAAATAGTTGCTTTTCTACTACCCCAGATAGTCCATAAGATAAAGAGAGCGGGGGTCTTGTGATTGTTTTTAATGAAGAACAACCTCTTTATATATATGTCCACTGAGTCACTTCGTTGTATGAGATTAATTTTCAATGTTTTCGTTGTATCCCATACTTCCGTCACGTACTGAGACTTGAAAAGAAGATGTTCCTTGTTTTCCAATCCCATTTTACTTAATACACATATATTCTGTCCAGTCATCCCTATTCTTTGGAGGTTATTCCAAGTAAAATTTTTATCATTTAACACTAGCCAAAAGAAACTTATAATCTTTGAGGGAATGTCCCCTTTCTAGATGATCGGTAACCAACTGTTTGTAACATGTGCCTGCAGATTCCGATTCAAATTCAGATAAATATCTTTAACCTTTGGAGCTCCTTTATAAAACTTCCCATTCCAACACATTTTATCTTGTTGATCTTGTAAAAATATGCATGTGTTTCTAACCTTAAATACATATTCTTCCCATTCTTGTTTGTGCATGACCGGAAAGCCTAAATCTCAATCGTAATCCTGGCACTGTCTCCAATCTCTCATGGGATGAAACCCATCATACAAGGAAGTACATTCATCATGCATCACCAAATGTATGACTTTTTTGTTTTATTCTTGGCCCCAAGTGTTATCCAAGACATAAAATGATTATCAAACATGCATTTATCCTTCATGGTGCAGTACCACATGCCTTGACGTGTAGTCACCTTCCACATATTCTTAATTATAAGAGATTTATTAAAACTAAATAAATATATAATGCCCCACCCTCCTTCCTCTGCAGGCCTGGTTATCACCTCGCACTTTATCAAATGGTACTTCCCCTTTAGCTGCACCCCAACCCATAGAAAACAACCCATAATGACCTTCATCCTATGAATAATATTCTTAGGTAAGAGATTTAAATGCATCGAATATACTACAATGTTCTACAACATTGCTTTCAACATGATCAATCTGCCACCCTTGGATAACCACCTATGTTTCCAACATTCCAATTTTCTATGAAATCTATCAATCATCGATTTCCAATGTTGAATGAAGTATCTGTTTGGTTTAATTTTGTAACCAAGATAATTTAAGCATTCCTCAATATGTTTAACCAAGATCCCAAATAATATTTTGATTTTTGTTTCCACTTCCTCATTTATATTATCATATATCAACGACGACATACCACCATTCATATTTAAACATGTAGCTAAAATAAACCTAGAAAGATAATGTGGATTTTGCGCCATTTTGTCACCGAAATCTCCCCCCTAAAAAGAAGATCGTCAACAAACACCATATGGGTGAACCACTGATGTCTGGACACCTTAATCTTGAAACTATATCCTTTCTCTTTAGGCTCCCGCATCTTATAGCTAAGACAATCAATAACTATCAAGAAGAGAAAGGGAGAGATGGAACATCCTTCACTTAGCCCTCTTTGAGCATTACAAAATTTCATTGTCAACCCATTAATAATGGTTGAAGATTTTTTGGGTTGAATGCAAGCCATGATCCAAATGATGAGTATTTGTGATACACCTGACTTTATCGGAATCATTTTCTAAAAATTTGAGTTGATACAGTGATATGCCTTAGACAGGTCTTCCTTCATCATACAAAATATCATTTTGCAGGACTTGATACAGTCATTACTACACCAAGGGAACTTTTAAGACATTCTTTTAAGACAAAAAAATATTTTGTTTTAAAAAGTCACTTTCTATTTTCATTATTTCACATTAAAATTTAATATCAATTGAATTGTCTTAAATATAAAATTTAAGACAAAAACAGTTTAAGACAAATTTATATTTAAGACAAAAATAAGTTAAGACAATTTTAAATTAAAACAAAAACAGTTTAAGACAAAAACATTTTAAGACAAAACTTTATATTTAAGACAAAAATAGTTTAAGACAAAAATGTTTTAAGAAAAAAACAATTTGAGACAAAAATATTTTAAGACAAAACTTTATTTTAAGACAAAATTATCTTAAAGAAAAACTTTATATTTAAGACAAAAATAGTTTGAGACAAAAATATTTTAAGGCAACCTATATTTAAGACAATGGCCACTTAAAACGAAACTCATTTAAGACAATTAACAATTAAGAAAAAACATATCAATTTAAGAAAATATTATCTAACAACTACGAAATTGACTTTAACAGTGCACCCTAAGTCCACGAGGTTATAGGCTACTACTATATCCCGCCTATACCGACGCTACTATTTCACTTTCGATCCATATTATCTTATATAAAGACAACGACTTGTTGGGCTCTTCATTTTGTGGGGGTAGTCGACTCTGAAGAACGCGAAAACTTTCCGTGGCAAGATTTCCCACACATTAATTACTCTTTTATCCTTTTGATCTCGTCGATATGATTAGAGATGAATTGTATGTCATTGTATTCGACACTACTACATGGAGGGGAATTTTAAGATAATTTTTAAGATAAAATAAATCTTTTGTCCTAAAATTTTCAATATGAGGCACTAATAAAAAAGGTAAAGGATTAGGGATTTGTCTTTACGCTTTTGATGGGTACTTCGAGAAGTAGAGTGATGGAGGATGACAACAACTAATGGGATTTAGTGCGATGGAGACAACCAACGGGGGTGTGCATTGTGAGAGGAGCGATGGAGGCACTTTCGATGAATGTGGATAGGTGGTAACATAGTTGGAGTACTTTTCGGGGTCTCCATTGATTGTGTTTTAATATGTTTTTTTTTACTATTTATTTATTTTGAACACTACTTATATGCATTGGTTGTTGTTATTAGTACATTGTTGTGCTAGATTGGCAACATGGATTAGATTCACTTGAAGGATTGTTGAAAAATGCAGTAATAAATTCTCAATTTGATTTTTCCTTGATTAAATTGAGAAAAATTGAATTTCCACATCAACAGATAACTTGGATGTAATTAACTTGTATGACATGGCTTGTGTCACCCATTTTACTCAATAAATTCAAGTTGGAGGAGTTAGAGTTCAGTCAAGCATGTTTGATTGCTAATTTGTAGCAATCAAAGTCAATTATCTCAAGTTGTTTTTAGTTAGACTAGTTCTAACTGTTGGAGGAACTAGTGGAAGGCCAATTGTGCAATGGGACTTCAGCCAAATGCAGTGATCATCTACTTATCTGAACAATCATCCCAAAATAGCTAGTGCATGAAATAATTCAAGTTCCCCAGCTATGGTGGAGATTCCAAGGAAGTGTAACATTAGTTGTAGACTAGTCTTGAGCGTACAAGTGTTGCATGCAGTCACATGATCGACCTTAGGAATTGCGGAATACATTTTGGAAAAATTCCTAAATAATAAGGGCCTAATTTCTCAAGTAACTGCCCAAGGAAATAAGGGCTCATGCAGAGGTAGGAATTGATGAAGTGTGGGTTTGAGCTTCTTAGTGAGCAGAGAGATAGGTTATTCACTTACAGGTTATGCATAATTGAGTAAGGAAATTGTAATACATACATATTCATCAGATTGATGCAAGAAGTCATTAGAATTTTTAGTAGATTGTTTTCTTGAGGAAAGATATTGTGTGCATGTGTTTTATTTCTTATTGCATGATTGAATTTTTTGTTCTAAATTGTGAATTAACTTCCGTAGAGAATTAGATTAGGTTTGTGTGTTGTGATTTTGAAAAAAATCATGAGAAGTTGCAAATCTACACCATAATTTCTACATCGTATCACAACAAGATTCATAATAGAGTAGGGATTTCAAGTTTGTTTCTTGGGAGGTTTGAATTTGGATTTCACTGTAGCAAGATCTCTTAAGAGCTAAGAAGATGACCTTGAATGGGTTGAGGCTAGAGTGTGCCTTGGAAGGCAACTCTAATTTCATTGAATGGAAGGATCACATGGAGGAGGTACTCGATGACAATGGACTACTAGAATACATCAAGAGATATGTTACAAAGCCATCAGAATATGATGCCCAAAACCTTTCTCAATGGAATAAAGATGTAGCCAAGGTGTGGAAAATAATATTGGAGAGAGTACGGGACCACATTGTCAGCAATCTCCATGGGAAAGAAAATCCTTATGCAATGTGGTAGGCACTAAAAATCTATTCTAGAATAGTATTGAACACAAAAAGTTGGTGATCAAGGATAAACTTTGAAATATCAAGATGTAGAAGAATGACTTTATCCCACAATATCTGAGGAGGTTCACACAAGTTCGTGATGAGCTTGCAGGAGTTTGTGTTACTGTTTCAAAGGATGACTTGGTAAGCATAGCCCTTCTAGACCTTCCCAAGAGTTGGCATAACTATCAAGATTAATTGAATAGGAGGAAGAAACTATCTAATTGGAAACACTTATGGTACGATTTGGTACAGGAGGAAATAAGGAATAATACCAGATATGGGACCTTTTCCAAGGGCAAGGATGAAGAAAACTTTGCATTTGTTGCAAAGGAAAAAAAGGGAAAAGGGAAGAAATCTCAAACCAAACCATAATCCAACCAAGGAGGCAAGAAGAAAGATTTGTCAAAAAATAGATGCTTCCATTTTCATGAATACAGACGCTATGCCACGAAGTGCCCACATAAAAAGGCAATCAATATGACCTTAGGAGGAGAAATGGGTGAAGCCTTGACTTCACACTTCGACCTTTACTTTACCCTTATCGCATGCATGTCCAACACAGTCAAGGGGAGCATGTGGTACTTGGACTCAGGTGCATTTTTCCACATGACAGGGTGTTCATATTTTTTCAGTAACTTGCAGGAAAAATATATCCAAATGCACATCAAGCTAGGGAAAGACTGAAGGTAGAACATGACCGTATTGATACAGTCACCTTTCAGAGGGAGTCAGGCTCCCCTCTCAGGCTCAAGGAAGTTATGGTTGTTCTAGGCCTAAAGAAAAATCTCATCTCTGTTAGATTTTTGGAAGACTGTAGTTATGATGTGATCTTCAAAAAAGGAAAAGCATTCCTGAGACACATCGCCACGGGACAGGTGAAGAAGATCTGGGTTTGTGTGAAGAATCTGTATAAGTTAGATGTGGAAGACTGTGTTTCATTAAGCACTAAGGAAGGGAAAGTGCACGGCCACAATGTAGGTGAAATTTAGCACATAAGACTTAGTCATTTGCATCATGGCACCTTGAATATTATACAACAAATAAGAAATAGCCTCCCTAAAGGTGCACTTGAGTAGCAGGATGCATGCAAAGGATGTACCTTGGGGAAGTACCTAAAATCTGCATTCCATGAATGTGACAACAAAGCGCTTGCAATCTAAGAAAGGATCCACTCTGATGTTTGTGGACCTTTCTTAATAGCCTCCACTGCCATACAAAAATATTTTGTCCTTTTTATTGATGACTTCTCACATAAGTGTTGGATCTCTTCATGCAGAAGAAAGATGAGACGTTCTCCAAGTTCATAGATTTCAAGGCACTAGTTGAGAAAGAAATCACCAAGAAGGTAAAGGCTCTAAGGAGCAATAGTGGAGGTGAGTATGTGTCGAATCAACTTAGAAGCTTATGTGTGAAAGAATACATTCGAAGAGAGTTGACAACATCTCACAACCCACATCAAAATGGGGTGGTTGAGAGAAAGAATCGTAGCATTTTGGGAGAAACGAGGGTGATGTTGCATTACCAAGGCCTACGTTTGCATTTGTGGGTTGAGGCATGCAATACAACATTTTGTTTTCAGAACCAAAGTCGTCATTGGATTCTTGGCATGATTACACCGGAGGAGGTTTTCTTGGGAAGAAAGAAAGATGTGTCGCACTTGAAGATTTTTGGAGCATCTGTTTATTGCCATGTCTCCAAAGAACCAAGGAATAATCTTGAGTCAACCGTGAAATTGGGGATATTTGTGTGCTACACAGAAAATACCCACAACTACCATGTGTACTTGCCATCACTCAGAATGATAGTTGTGCGAAGGGATGTAAATTTTGATGAGGAGAAAGCTATGTGGTGCTCTATTGAGAGGGAGCTTTTAGCTCCAAAGAAGGAACCTCAGGAAGTTGTAGATCAACCACAAATTGAGGAGCAGAGAGTGGAGACATTCACTCAAGAAAAGCCATCCAGAGAACGTAGATAAGGAACTAAGGAAGTTGATAGACTTTTTTAGGATGTGAGGGAGAATGTGGGATATCCTTCAAATTTGCGTAAGCAAAGGAGGTCATCTAAGAGGTACACTGGCTACATGGCTCTTATGATTGAGCTTATAGAGATTGAGCCATCATATTTTGAGGAATAAATAGAGAAACCTGTATGGGTTGATGCAATGGTGGAGGAATACGAATCCATTGCAAAGAATAATGTTTGGGAAAAGGTCCCAAGACCAGCATATAAATCAATAGTGGGTTTGATATGGATCTTCAAGGTGAAGTAGGAAATAGACGAAATCATAGAGAAGTATAAGGCTAGATTTGTGGCCAAGGGGTATTCTCAAGTTGACGGAATTGACTATGAGGATACGTTTTCTCTTGTAGCAAGGTAGTCATCCATTAGATCAATTCTTGCTCTTGCTATGCAGATGGGGTAGAATATCCACCAAATGGGTGTAGAAACAACATTTTTCAATGGGGTTATTAAGGAGGTGGTTGACATAGAGAAACACAAATGTTTTGAGACATTTGATCAAGAGTCTCATGTATGTAGACTCTAGTGAGCATTGTATGATCTCAAACAAGCACCTCGTGCTTGGTACACTAAGATCAATAGCTATTTCACTGGTTTGGGCTTCACCATAAGTGAAGCGAAAGAAAACATCATCACATTTGGATAAAAAGTAAATTACTTAATTGTCTTATATGTTGATAATTTTATTTTAATTAGTGATGAGGAGTTGATCATATCTTGCAAGGAGGACCTTGCAAGGGAATTTGAAATGAAGGACATGGGTCTCATGCACTACTTTCTCAGGTTGGAAGTATGACAACATGATGGGGAATTGTTTGTCTCTCAAGGCAAGTATGAAAATGAGATACTACAAAGATTCTACATGGAGATTTGTAAACCCATGGATACACCTCTAGCGAATAACTAGAGGAAGGAGGATGCCACTTCAGGTGAAGAAGTGGATGCTACCATTTATTGGCAACTAGTGGGTTCACTCATGTATCTTGTGAACACATGACCATATATGTGTTGTGCAGTCAACGAGCTAAGCCAATCTAAGTTAGGTCAACCAAATTATTTTGGAAGGCAACTAAGCATGTTTTATGGTACCTCAAAGGCACTACGCAATTTGGAGTATGGTACAGAATAGCAAAGGGAGTGAAGTTGTGCGGCTTCCAAATGCAGATTGGGCATGAAGTCCATCAAGCCGAAAGAGTACATCAAGTGGAATTGTCAGTGTTGGTTCCACAGTTGTTTCTTGGTACGATAGGAAGAAAATATCTGTGGTGCTCAGCTCAACAAAAGCATAATACATGGCTGCAAGTCAAGCAACATGTGAGGCGATATGGATGAGAAAGATACTTGTTGGACTATTTGGTCAGATGATGGATCAAATTGTGATAATCAGATTTGTATCAATATCTCTAAAATCCTATATTTCATGATCAACCCAAGCATATATATATATCTAGTATCATCATTTACGAGACTATGTGCAGAGGTGGATGATGTTGCTACATTCCATTCTGACAAAGGAGCAAGATGTTGACATTTTGAAAAAAGCTTTGTGAAGAGGGAAGTTCAAATTCCATAGGTGCAAGTTAGGGGTGGTTGATAATCCCTTTCTTATAGTGAGGGAGTCTTGAAAAATGTAGTAAGAAATTCTCAATTTGATTTTTCCTTGATTAAATTGAGAACATTTGAATTTCCACATCAACAGACAGCTTGGATGCAGTTAACTTGTGTGACATGGCTTGTGTCACTCAGTTTACTCAGTAAATTTGAGTTGGAGGAGTTAGAGTTTAGTTAAGCATGTATGATTGCTAATTTGTAGCAATGAAGTTTAGTAATCTCAAGTTGTTTTTAGTTAAACTAGTTCCAACTGCTTGAGGAACTAGTGGAAGGCCAATTGTACAGTGGGGCTTTAGTCAAACTCAATGATCATCCAGTTAACTGATCAATCAAACCCAAAATAGCTATTGCATGGAGAATTCGAGTTCCCTAGCCATGGTGGATATTCCAAGGCAGTGTAATATCAATTGTACACTAGTCTTGAGTGTACAGGTGTTGCATGTAGTTAGATGATAAACCTTACGAATTGTGGAATCCATTTTGTAAAAATTCCTAAATAATAGGGGCCTAATTTCTCAAGTAATTGCGCAAGGAAATATGGGCTCAAGCAGAGGTAGAAATTTACTAAGTCTGGGTTAGAGCTTCTTAGTGAGTAGAGAGACAGGTTATTAACTTACAGGTTGTTCTCAATTGAGCAAAGAAATTGTAACACATTTCTATTCATCATATTAATGCATGAAGACAATTGGGGTTTTTAGCATATTGCTTTCCCCGGGAAAACTTCTGTGTGCATGTGTGTTATTTCTTATTGCATGTATGAAATTTTTGTTTTAAATTGTGAATTAACTTTTGCAGAGTAGTAGAGTAGGTTTGTGTCTTGTGATTTTGATTAAAACTTCATGAGTAGTTGAAAATATACACCATAATTTCTACAAGGATGGTGGAGGAAAATTAGAGAATATTCGTTAGTAGACAATATTCTTACTTCAAAATATCTATGAAAACTTTTGTGACAAGTAGACGTTGAGGATAAAATATTGGATTGTGGAAGAATTAGTCACAAAATTCACAAGGTCAGTAATTTTGGTTGCAGGTGTGGAGGTAGATGGATTAAATGTAATTTTGGATGCAGGTGTGTGGGTAGACAAGTCACAGTTACTCCTTTAATTTTTGTCGATGATGTGTTACTATTTGGTAGATTGACCCCGTTTAATCGGTCTCTGGAGTCCTTATGAATAATATTAAATCTGATATGATTTCTTCTTACCTAGATGATGCATTGGTACTAGAGATTTATCATATTTTGGTGTTATCTGCATTGCATTGGATGCGATTTTAAATATCTTAGATTTATTCTCCAACCTAATTGTTATGTAATTAAGGATTGGAGTTGACATATAGATAAAATCCATTATAAAATTTTATGGGCACACAAGTGGCTCTCCCTAGGAGGCACGTTGACTCTAGTTCGAGCAGTCCTTCAAAGCATCTTTATATATTGGCCTCATATTTTTGCTCTACGTAAGAATATCATTAAGCGTATCTTTCCGGCTTCATTTTGGCATGGAAAAATTTGTGTCGTAAAGCACAAAGTGGGCTTGGTTGTTGTTTACTCTGTATAGAGGCAATGGATGACTGCACTCATATATTTCTTTGATTCTCCTTAGCAAAATCAATTTGGAATGGTATACCTAATATGTTGTGTTTATAGACAAATTATAACTACTCTTTTGTGGTTTATTGTATTCGGGACTTGATTATTGAATATAAAACATTTGGACCACTTCCAATATAAATTGGGGTTTCAACCCAAAGAATCCATTACTGTCCCATGCTCCTTTGTTGTGATACATCTACCTCCATCCTTGTCAAACAAGCTAAAAGCCTCCCTGAACTTAGACATAATGTCAATCCCATATTATTTTAGTAGATAAAACCCTTCTCTCATTTTCTGACCATACCAATCTACCCTCCATCCCATATTCTCTCATGAGCCCTGTGTAAAGCACCATTTCATTCAAGGATGGGTATTTTGATGTGCACTCTAACCATATTTGTTAGATACTTTCCCCCTTTCCTTGCTTATGGTTTCTTGATTTGGCCTCCTCTAAATATGCACTACTCTCCTTAAATTATTTGGAAGGTTGCCTTTGGCTGCTAACCCCATTTTACAAGAGATCCTTGACATGTGCCTTGAAATTTTGATTCCTCCCCATGATCTATTTTATGCTAGTGAGTCAAAATCTTTAGATTTCTTTGCCACATATTCATTCATGACCAAACACTATACTACTAGTTCAAAGAATCTTGTGGTCATTATCACCACAATAAATGTATATTGTATTTTAGAGGAGACAGGAATTCTATATTTCCCTTTGGGACACTCCAAAAATAGTTTGATGCACCATATTTCTCTAACACTCTAGTCTACTTTATGACCTTAATTCACATTCCATGTTCATCCATGTGGATGCACTTTATGATGTTCTAGGACAACCTAATGTCCTTGTCTACTCCCTCTCATCTTCCTTGTCATGTTTTCTAGGACTTGTATCCAACAAGAAATTTGGGAGATGAATACCATAAAGGTAGAAAATCAAGGGGTTTTCAAGTCATTTATATAGGGTTCCCACTGGCATAGTCCCACCATATGATCCACCCAATCCCTAAATTGGGGTCCAGTGCTATTTCAATTAATTATTAGATGATCATGGTGGGCCATAATTCGAAGTTAAATGCTATGACTCTTCATAGGATATTATTAGAGATACTTGAGGAGACACCTCTTTCGCTAAAGGGTTAAGGAAGGTGTTGGTTTGAGGGGGCCTAACCTAGGTTCAGTGTTAATTATCTAAACAAATCCCTACACTACTGGCCCTTATGGCATTAGTCTGAAGAGCACGGATCGAAGTCTCACCCAAAGCAGTATGGGGGGATGCTTGAACCAAGTTTCCGCACCCTGAGATGGTTGTGATGTCGTTTTATTCCTTCTATTCGTACCTACACGTAGGTCACTTAGTTATAGGTCTTTGTCTTCCTAACCCCGTATTCCTCCCTTCGATACCTCTGCGAAAGGGTATGGCTAGCCTTCGCGTTGCCTTAACCTTCGATTCAGATACTTTCGCACTACTAAGGTAATGTATTCCACAGATTGCCCAGTTACCTTAAGAATCTTACTTATATTATTAAACAAGTATAGTTAGCACCGCATAAGCAGATGTTCTTACTTGCGTTCTCTTAACCAATGCAATTACATAGATTCGTGCATCATATAAGCATTATAAATGAAATTCATACATAACATATCAAGATGCATTAAGGGGAACAAAGACACAGAATTTGCAGAATACTTCTCCTTATTGATATCTTCCAAGTGATTACAGACTCTATCCACCCTGCGCACACAGCTGGAAGGGTCCGTGCACTCAGCTGCAGACTTCCACCCTAGGCCTCTGCGCACTGAGCTACAAAGCCTCTACCTATGCTACGACCCCAAACTTCAAATTCTTACTTCAGAGCTATGACTATCTAAGGATTCAACCCATGACTCTAAAACTACTTAGAGCTTATCTCATTTTTATACAATCCCATGGTCCACAGACCATGGGTAGATCTTTTACAGTTGACTTTACTTTACAAAACTAAGGGTAGAAAGCCCTTTATGACACATGACACCTTCGCATTCTACCACCACAAATGCGGAGTCTTTACAAGTTTATTACAAAATTTGAACAAAACATGGGCTTTTAGCCCCAAATCTGTCCTTAGGGGGTCCCATTCCCAACAGAAGGATTTTGACTTCAATATAAAACCATCAACCATATCCTCAACATATCTAACCATCAATCAAGAAGATAACTGAGGTGAAGCATGGCCATCCTCTCTCGCCCACGTTATTCAGGCTATATATCAATCTTTGTATGCCTCTACACTCCACCAACTGTGCATCAATAATATTTTGGGTTGCCCCACTGTCCACCAAGATGGATACACGTTGTCCTTGCATTGTGCCTCTAATTGGAAAATTGCAAAATTGGGATTTTCCATGTCAAAATTTTAATTCAAGAGTGACCATGCATTGGAAGGCCATTAACACAATATTAAGACATAAAAAATGAATAATTGACACAACACCAAATATAATATATACATTGAGTTTTATCTCACAGGGTATCTAGATGATAATTGAGCAAGTTCACATGAAGAGAGAAAGGCAATGTCACGATACATTGTTCAATTTGTAATCAAGAGCATTATCTTGGATAAGGGAGAAGTAACATTTAGTTGCTTTCTCATATACAAAGGAAAAATTACGAAGCAATGTCAAATGCCTTTCATGAAGAAATTTTGTTGTAAAGGGTGTTAGAAAGCTTTCATTGTAGGCAAGACCCTCACACCATACTAGATTGTGTTAACCAAAGCATATTAGCCATGTCTAGTGATCTCAAATTTCATGAGCATGTTCAATGAGTGACCATAAATGAGGGGTGTCAGAGTGGTTAATAATCATAGTTTATAGTGGATTTTTGTCATCATACTAACATCTGTGGTCCAAGTCATTTGTTTGGTGCCCAATGTTGGTGGATCATTGTATTGAATCATGGTAGCATATCTTGCCTTTTTTAAAGAAAAAATATATTGAAAATAAATTAAGTTACATATCATGCAAATGTTCAATATTGTTGTGTTGTGAGTGGTTTTCATATTATATGTATCATATATCTATAATCACTTATTTCAATCCTACTTTAAGAAATAAAGGAAGAGGTGTAGGGCCTTGCCATAAGGACTCCCACCAACTCCTCTCCTCATAGAAATCTTTCAAATGTTGGTCCATAAATCAAACACATGCCCTTGTTTATCTAGTTTGGAAACCCTTGGATGGATTTGACAATGAACTCCTCCCAACCACTTCTTTAACCATCTATTGAATGCCTCTTATTGGTATGTGTAAATGATTTTGACTCATTCCTGGAGAGGTGTGAAATCTAATTTTGCATTGACATAATACAAGCACCAAATTTAACTCGAGGTAGCCAAAATTTCAGCCTTACAACTCTATCATCCAATATTAAATACTTCACTAATTAGTCGAGGGGTAATGTCCTTAACAATATATTAAATATTAGAAGCATTCATATTAATAGGAAAAATGAGAATAGTATTTAATATTAGGTTATAATGCAAGTAGGTGCCAAGTTGACATATGAGACCCCCTTGTTTGTGAGACAAGGGATGCCCTCCATTTAATGCTTTAACTATTTAATCTATGGAGGTGTACATACCTTAATTTCCTTTGGATCCAAACTTGTGACCTTTAAAGAGGAAACACTTTAACACAAATCGAACAAGTAAATACAAACTTAATTTGTATATGTATCAAAGTTACTTTGAGAGTTTCATGGCGTGCTTAATTTTGTATAGAAGAAAGGGAAAACTTGAAGGGTTGATCACAACAAACATGTATGGTATATTAGTTTGGTTTTCCCAACCCAGAACTTGCACACTTTGTTACTATTGTTAAATGCATGTCATGATGGTTTACTAGTTTAGTATCATGTACATTTAGTTGTGTCTATTAAAGGCATGTTAGTTCAATGAAAAAACCAATGGTTTGTCAACTTGGTCAGCTTAGTGAGTTATGTGTTAATCATCTCAATGAACAATATATCAAGTCAATTAGCTTATCCATTAACATGCACACTGCATTTTCACTATTAGTGACATGTTAATTTGGATATTAACATGTACTTTTGAATAACATTATCTAGGAGATTAATTGGATCAACATGCATGTTTGACTGCAATTGTGGGAGGTATGTTAGATAGGTCAACCCCATCAACAACATTTATGCTCAATTGCACATGTTTGAGGAATGACACAATGGTAACTTGATTAGTAACATGTACATTTTGTTTATAACTATTAAAGGTGTGTTAGTTTGGTTAACTTGATCAATGACTTTTATGTCTGGTTACAATTATTAAAGCCTCACTTGATTGTTTAATGCAGTAAATGGAGTGTAAGTCTAGTTATCATTATTGAAGGCATGCTTTGTTGGTTAACTTCATGAACATCATATACATTCAACTATGATTGTTAGAGCCATACAAGACTACTAAACCCATTTAAAGTAGTGCATAACATCGACGGGGGCTTGCTTATTGCATTGTGTGTGAGTACAGTGTGTTATTTTTTTTCGTAAGTCGAATATTTTTCATTAATCAAAGAGTATGTACAAGGGTGTCAAAATGCATGTGGTCTCACCTTGGCTAGTTTTTTTTACTAATGCTATTACCATGGTACAGACAAAAATAAAAATACCCAATTGGGAGACCCATAGCCTTATAGGCCTTACATGCCAAAAAACAAAAAGAACTAACAAGACACTAGTTATCATAATTAGTCATCAAAAGTGATAGAAGAAAGATTATCTAGCCCCATTCCTGGAGGAGGAGGTGAGCAATAGAGATAATGGACATGAGTATAGTGTGTTATTATTCCCACACGTGTTCAATTATTGCCACGTGCCATGTTCACCCTTCATGGACAAAATTTCCTTCTTAAGGGGGTTTCGTATTGAAGATGGGGCTATGTCTAAAAATCAAATGACTTTAATAGAATAAATTCCATTTAGTTGTGATTATTGAGCCAAAGGGGTGCTTTCATAACTTTTGAGACACTTCTACCACATTGCAATGCCTCAAATAAAATAATTGCCACTTTCTTGTGTTCATCGAAAACATTTCAATCCAAAAGATAAATGTATGTCAAAGCAAGTTAAATAGCCCAATTCTCATTGACCCACACCGTGAACCTTCCTAAATTTTTCTCCTTGCTTGTGTTTGTTGGGATTCAACTTCATCCCCCTACCATGAGTCATTTTCTCCACCACGTACACATGCATATCTTTAAAACGCATGCCAAACTTAACCATTTTCATGCCTTACAAAGTAATTTCAAAGCATTATTACATTTTCACCATAAAATTGACATATTTGTAATGATATTTAATTATATCTTCAATACAGAGGGACGGTACACCTTTACCTTTGGTAACAATGCAATTTCTCCATGATAATACCCATGGTCCCTCTCCCAAAAATTCTAGAGGCTACCAGTTGGAATACATGGTGATAGTCACGTCATCGCATTTTGCACTACTGAGGTGTCACTGGATCAACGATTTGTAGGAGTAAGGGAAGGAATCAATGGTAGCTAGCATCACCATGGAGTTATGGAGAGCTACCCGTCCCTGTCATGCCGTGTCACCCTCATTCTCACTTCCCCGCCTTCCAAGCAAGCTCTGCAACCTTATCCACTGCAACCCTGCATCATTCTTTGTTTGATAACTGAATTCACTACCATAATAGAGCAAAAATGGATCTCCACACTTGTTCGCTTCATTTCCCAGGTCATGGATAATGCATTCTACAACAGGTTCCATTCATTCTTTTACACAGTTCATATTTTATATGAAATCCTTTTAACCTTTTTAGTTATGGTCACTTTCATTTTAATCCTATTCTCTTTGAACTTTGGCACCTAGGTAAGCCCAACCGGGGTTTAGATGAGTAAATATATCCTCGGCTTCAGCTGGAGCACATTCAAATTTCTTCCAGCGAACTAGGTAACACACTATTTATATTCATCAATTTTCGTAGAATAATAAATTTTCTCTTTGTTATTTTTATTTTCTATTCTAGTTATAGGGACAGAGTTTGAACCTAGTATTCTGTTGACTAGTTTAGTCTTCTCTTCCCACAAAATCTTAATGGTTTTTTACTTCGCTAACTAATGAACATTCCTTAGTTGCTGCCGGATAGATTTTCCTACATTTGGGCTAGGGTTTTCTATTTCTAGCTTGGAGCAGATAAACACTCCATATTTTTTCTGAAATTTTACTTGTTCTAATTGCAACGTTGGAGCGAAAATCCTCAGCCCGACTTCTAGTTTCTCACATTGGGGTTATACATCTTTTTCCAGGTTCTTGCCAAGATCAAAATTCCAATGTACACATCACTAAACCAATGTTGTACTTCAAAATTCCTCTTTAGTATTATATATGGTTAATGAACAGTCATCGCTGAGGATGATTGCTGAAATTTATTTTAGGCCTATCATCTCCTCAAGAGTTATATATGTGTTGTTTTATCCAAATTTGTTATTGTGCATATAAATATGTACTCTGGTATCATTGAGTTCATTTCCTCCAAAGGGTTTCCTCTTCTGAAGATTTGATTACAGTTCTGTTTGTATCACATAGTTTATGTGACTATATCAAAAATTAGTATTTCTTTGAGTCTATCGAGTGAATGTATATCTTTACATAATTTTCTTCTTTTAAAAAAACCAAAGACTGGTAAAGTTTGATTCTAAAATATTTCTTGAACCCACCATTCGTTTTCTATTATTAATGAATTTATATTTCCTTTTTTTTATTTCCCATAACTATGTGATGATTTAGACTTCCCATAACTATCAGATAATTTAGTGACGGGTCTCAATTGTTGACTATGGAGGATGGACCCAAAATCTAACCAAATTTCAAGCAAATTCCTCCCTAACCTCTCTGTTACTATTTCCTTTTTTTATTTAAGGACTTGAGATTAACAAACAATAATCTAAATTTAGTAAATAGATGTAAGTCATTTCTTCTAGTCTGTACAACAGAATTTATCTCGGAAGACTTATCTAACACCACATAGTTTGTATAGTTTCTTGGAATCTTTCATAATTACATACAGCTAATCAACACAAGTAAAACAAACTTCTACAATACTTACTGATTTCCCTTTTTTTTACATTCTCAAGTTAGCCGCAAGTCATAAACTCTTCTACATGACAAACACATCATTTTTTTTATAACTAGTATATAGAGACTTACATTAAAAATTATTGAAATGGATTCAAATAGTATTATATGTACTATAATTTATAGAATTAGAAGTACTTATCTTTTTAAGGTTAGGCTACCAGGAAATTTACAAAGGAGAAGACTACTCCTCCCAACCAATGAGAATGACAACCACCAGTTTTCCCCACGAGCTAGTTTTCCACTTCTAGAATAGTTCAAATTGATAACCTTCACAGGTTCACCCTATAACCACTTGGTCCGAACTAGCTATAGTCTAGGGCGCTTAGTTTGAGCATTAGGGCTTTAGATAGAATTCGACCGGCCAATCAGGTCAAGAATTCTAGCTGCTGGCAGTGTCCTTCCACTCTTTGCATCATCTTGCTACAGAGTTTGTCCTCTTTCCATCTCCCTTTTTTTTGTTTCCTCGCGAATTCTTTCATACTCCCCTCCCCCACTTCTTTCCCATCTGAGATAATTTATCTGTAGGGAAAGGAGTAACTATCCTAACTATCTGGTAAGTGAAAACTTTTACTTAGTGTCTTTCCCCATTCCATGGCTTGCCATAACCAAATTTTAAATAAAATTAAAATAACTTAAAACATTTAATTTTCCCACTGGGCTTCCCACATAGCCCATGGTTTACCAAATCAATGTAGTAAAAGTAACCTAAATAGTTAATTTTCACTAAGGGGTGTTACACATAATAGGAGCGGAACCAACAAAATTCACAGGATGTATATCCGAGGATGGGAAAGGAATATAATAAGACAATTTAATTGATGAGTGATGTACGCCACCTGGATGATTTATCACCCCATGGCTAGTGACCGGTTTTGTAGAACGTCCACCAACCTTATCTCTCGCACCAAAGAAATTCCACCTTTGTGTCATACGTCGTCCACCCATCCAACATGGACATTGAGCCATAAGATTCCCCGTGTGATGGCATATGAGAAAATGGAAGGGAACAACCTAAAAGTCCTGCCTTTGCACCAGATGTGTGCCCTCTCATTGAAGTTCGATGTGGTCTGGGAAGCCTCCGTTTTATTCCTTCTCAATCAAGATCCAAGCAATTCTTTTATACCATGCTCAAAAACACTATGGGTCGACGTAAACAAACTTTCCAACCACATTGCCTATGTCCATGAATACTTGTCGAGTCCAAAATTCGATCGGTAAGCCAGGAAATTTAACCCATATAAACTTATTTTTAGGTTTCTCCTTAAGGGGATTGAATCCTACATACCAAGAATACAGAGCCAAGAAACCCCTCCCTTTAATCCATGGGAGTGCCTTGATTTTGAATAAATTGTCGTGGATGAGGAAATGGAAATTGTACAATTCATTCATCAAGCACACCACGAAACACATATAACCCAAAAGAGACTTCCACTTTGTTTCAACCCAATGACTCATCTCAACTTCACCCAATTTAGTAAAGTACCATTTACCAACAAGCACCCTATTCTGTAGACTGTTAACTCGGTCTATCATAACATCATGGCCAAAACAGAGAACAGGTGCTCGATTGGAGATTTTGATAGATCCATGTCGTTTCTGAGATCACATTCCTTTGTCGTCATGTATCTCACCATGTGAACTAGGGATTGCATGTCCACCACCTAGAAAGTCCATCGGGGTGCTCACCCAGTGCCAAGTATTAATGCATAAATACCCACCATCCAACTCTGACCCAGAAAATAACCGATGATTTGATTCAACCTCCAGCATGGCACAAATGAAAGCCTTGTGTTTTGATCTACCCAACTCTAAAGGATACATTATAAAAACCATGCAATAGAAAATGTAGGGGTTGAGAAAATAGAGGATTAAATACAGGCATAAAAGCACGTTAGGGTGGTAGGTCAATTAACAGGTATATCTTGCAAAAAATCCCAGCAGGAATGTCTAGGGATCCCCAGTCATCAGGCACAATGTAATAAGCCACACAACATTAGACCCGTATACCACCAATTGAGGATTCAAGTCATCAGATCGCAGTCCAAACGGGGAAAGAATCAGATGAGTGCATATAAAAAATTGGTTGCCTGATTAGTGCCTAAAACACTCAGTTACCAATACCCAAAATGTCAGAAACAACTTGTCAAAGAATAATGTGGATAGTGAACCAAGTCCTTTATATTAAGTGTATTCGCAACACTCCCTTCCGAATATTCAAATTTACTGAGAGCATTACAGCTTATGAAATTTTTGTATTAATTTTTGAGGACCAATAGAATCATTCATCATCTTATTTGGCCTCTTCTCGAGGTGAGGATGATATAACCAAGGATAATAACTCATATGTTTCATCTGTATCGGGTATAACCAAGGATAATAACTCATATTTTTCATCTATATTTGGAAATCATAAACAAATGCTAACATTAGTTCATGGGTATTAAATGCTACAGCCGTCAGGTTACATACGATATGTACTCTTAACCAGGTTGCCTGTGGGTCAAAAAATATCCTTCATTATTGTAGAAACCTTTTTCCATGTCATAAGAACCTGTTGTTGCATGTCTAGAGGAGGTGGATCTGTTGCCACGTTCCATCCCCATAGTGTGCACTTTTGTGTTGGGAAACGTAAGTAAAGCTAGTTCTTCCTTGGAGAGGAGAAACAATAAATACTGCCGACTGAGCAAACCATATGATATCTAGTTGTGTTGATGTCCATCTTTATATGTAATGTAAAATGATAAGCATACTGTCAATCTCATTTAATGAGATAAGAGATTTTTCTAGAGAATAAACTTAGGCACATACCACTTTCAGCAAATATAAGGTGGGTTAAATCTGGGTCAAGCAACCTATTAAAGTAAATCAGATCATTCTGCTGATTAAGACAACACCCTCATTCTGGTCAGCTTAGAAGTTAGAAATAGATAGCCAACAAGAACCCTTGAAATAGAAAGAAGAGGCCAAATAGGCCCACGTTGAGCTATGGAGGGCCTCTGAAGGTCTACGTTAAATATTAAAAGGAAGATTTTAGGCTTGAAAGAGTGCATGGAGGAGATAGAGGCTGCTAGAGGTAGCTTTAAGGTTACTACTGAAGATTTTTTTATGCCTTGAAACTAAGAAATTAACTAGGAACAGTGGAATAGATGGATGCTAATATGCATCATTGGCAAGCCAAGTCTCCATAGTATAACTAGTTCCTAAATCAACCATACATATGGGCCATGGCAATATGTTATTATTTCAGCACAACATACTACAAAAATTAATTAATGATTGCACAATCTACATCTTGCAGTAAAATTAGGTTCTATACACCATCATGAATACTTAAGGGTAGCATAGTAGGTCCACACAAGACATTGACTGCTATGTCCAAAACAATAGAGGTAAGGGCTAGTGATAGCATTTGCATGGTTATCAATGAAACATAGAGGGAATACTATAGTAGAGTTGATGTAATGATTCATCAGGGCAATCTATATAAGTCATAGAGTAAAGATGGTATTCTATTAATTATTATAATCCAAGCATTTCTCACTACATAGTATATGTGAAAATCGTGTAGAAAGGGCATTCATATGCTCATGACTATGTTATAGATGCGACACACAAGGACTATGGTTTCAGCTTCAAAGACTCTATTTTCTAGCCATCTTTTGGAAATTTTACACAACAGCCCACATGTTTATGTACAATATTTTATGGTCTTAAGTTATTAACAAAGTTATTAGTAGTCATGATTTAGTGATGGTGGTAGCCTTTCAAAAATGTCCATTACTTGTTCTACTATTATAGGCTGTATCGAGGTAGAGAATGGTCCCACGCCTAGTCATAAACGACTCTATATCTAGTGATTATACCACAAAATGACAACACTTCACCGAGTCACCTGAAATTAGTACCATTACTAGCCTTTATTGCTTAAACAATTTCCTATTTCTCATACAATAACCAATTCTTATGGCTATAGTAGAGAGGGTGTTTATCTTCTATAATTATCATCAGTAACCATCGATTTCATAAAAAATGCAGCATATGCCAACAGAGCATGCACATTGCTACACTAAGAATGAAGTCATAATTTAATGTGTCCAACTCACTATACTAGGAATAAAGCCCTATTCTGTGTAGTTCAATGGAGCATGTATAAAATTTATACCAGGAACATAATTACTCTTTGATAGGTTGCAAACAAAGAGGAGCCTACTGATTTAGGGATCAAGTAAACTATCCCACTTGTGGGAGTTTGTGGGTCAACAACATTGCCCTAAGCCTCAGGTTTATCCATGGCTGTAAAACCCTTAAGTAATTATGTAGTTTGGTAGCTTCATTACATGGTACAGTCAATGAACTATCATAATGTGGGCATTGGGATGAGGTTCATGATGTTTTTCCTCCCAACCATTGGCAGACTACCAATAGTGCACATATCACATTTATTTGCCGACATACCAGAACTAGGTCTTCTAGCATTAGTTTGTGGTATAGCTTGTTGGTTACTTGCATGAGTCCATGGAATATCCATTGGTAACAAATTCAAGCATAAGTCCCTAGAGTTTAGGAAATATCAACACCCATACAAGGGAGCAAGGAAGGACCGCTAGATGATACTTTACTATTTATATAAGCTTATTCATTCCTTTAACTAGACTATCTTGACTATGCTTTCTTTCCTTCTTCCACGAGAGAGAAGCCTTCAGTAAATGTGTAATTTACTATGGAATCACTGGTGCGATTGTCGAAACTACCAGATTGAGTAGCTAGAAGAATGACTTTAGAGATTAGATGAATGATCTTGGGTGTGTGAGCCCTTCAACACGGATGAAAGAGAAGCCATTTCTTCCTAACATCTACTGTAAAGAGAATCCCTTATGATGTTTTAATTTGAGTTTGTGTGTAAAATTTGAGCCTATCCTTGGAAATGGGCACTTGTGCATTTGAGAATGAAATGGAGGGAAAGTCTGAGAGACTGCCTGAAAGTGGAATCAACATGAAGATTGCTTTTGACTGTAGGAAATAGTAGCTTTGAAAAGGTAGTTAAAAGCATACGGGGCACACAAAAGTTACAGTCAAAAGCAACTTTGACAAGGCACACAAATTACAGTTAGAAGCATACAGGGCACACATACAAAAGTAGCTTTGGAAGGGCACACAATTACATTTCATTTGGATGCCTGTATCTCTGAAATGTGTTAGTGTCTCAAAATAAATGAAACTAGGACCTAAGATTGCTTTGGAGGAAGCAACATCTACAAGATGCAAGCTAGAAGAGGCAGTGAAATGCATGTGTCAAAAGAAATGGGAGCAAGATGCAGAACCCTAGGTACGCTTACTGCGGTGAATAGATACAATGAATCTCTTGTGATGAAGAAAAGTATAATCCCTTACAACCTAAAAATGTAAAATTGTGCTATTATTAGCTTAGGGTGGCCTCTACTTACATTTTCAGCTATTGGTATCACATTTCTTCTCTTTAAGGTTGTCAATAGAGATCCTCATTACATGACTTTTATATATTGTGGATCTCTCTGCAACTTTCTTTGCTTGATGATAGCATAATAGAGAGTGTTTGAAGGCTTGGGCTAGGAGAGGGAAAACTATGGTAGCTCCTGGTAGAGAATGACTTTAAATTATGTTGGCTATGTTTCTAAGACAAAGGATTTCTCTCACTTCTAATTTGGTTCCCAGTCATGCCCTTATTGAATGTGTTTATCATTTGTACAAAGGTTTGGTGACTTCCAATTGCTTTTTTAAGTCTATTTTTATGCCCCTCGGTGACTACCAATTTCTTCTTTAAGTTTGTTTTTATGGCCCCTATGAGGGGAGCTAGCTAAGGCATTAGGTGGAGTAGGAGTGAAGTACATGAGAGGGAGGTGGATTTGAGGTCTGAGTTTTGTAGCATATTAGCATGGCAGCCATTTTCTCTCCATATAGGCATATTAGGATGACATAATGTTAAGTTGCATGGTTGAAGCTTGCATGTTATTTTGTGGATACAAAGTCGTGGGAAAAGTGGCTTTCCTGTAAAGGCCCACATGGTCCATTGAGGTCGATTTTTTTAATATATTTTTTTCAATTTTTTTTTATAGCAATAGAGAATAGGACCTCCAATTTATCCATGACAAACCTCAAAGCAGACATATGCAGTAAGAAATCACATGCTTTAAGTGTGCATAGGTTGTAAATACCTCTCTCAAGTTAGTTGGTAATACACTTGAGACATGTGCTTTCTTTCTTGAGTTTTGTGAGAGATGGTTGAGATATAAGACCATTTTCAAAGAGGCCTTTTTCTATAATGGATCAAGTCCTCCTTTCCATTCTGGGTGTTTCCTCAAAAAAAGATGTTATGGGCCAAGGATGTCTTTGAAAAATATCTTTCTACCATTTATTATCCCTTATCCAAATTCGATGTAGTGGTTGTTATTTAAGATAATGTACCAAATGTTTTCCATATATCTCCTGCAATAGCTATATAAGAGGTTACTATGGATGAGTCACTTAGTTAGGATAGATTTCCTTGAATTCACGATAAAATATTCGAAGGGAATTGACTAGTTGAGATCATAACCTTAATGTAATAGGAAGAAATATTGACTCAGCTGGTGTATATTTCTCTCTTTAGGTTTAAAAGTTCTTGTGGTGCTCTTTCAAATGTGAAATATTTTGCTTTTTGAGGTGACTAAAATTTTTGAGCATCGCTTAGTTGTTTTCTTCATTTTCTCAGTTGATTGAGAGCTAAGGTTCTAGCTGAGGTTTTGTTTGTCTCTATTCTACCAAAGATCCCTAGGACTTGTGCCTAGCCCAAACTAAAAACACAAGTACAAACACTAGGGTATGCAAGCAATCTAGAAGGGAAAAGCATGTTTCTCAAGAGACTTTATTCTTGGTGGAGGCATTAATAGCATGCTACTTTCACTGACCAAGCAAGCCCTCCTCAGCAAACCTTGTAGAACTTGATGCCATGTTATTAGTTTATCTAGGATTCCACAAAAATTCCAAGCTATAGAGATGGATACACACGTATGGCTCCGTAGCATTAGAACTTGATGCCAAGCTAGTGGGCTTGTTCATGCTTGCTTAAATGTGAAAGCAGTGAAACTATTTCTCCTAAATATGTTATGAAATTATATCTTTATATGAGGCAATTATTCATAAAAAAATCTTGTTCCTATATTCTTTGTACTTTTAAATTGGTGCTAGGACATTGCTCTCCAGAATGAGATTTCTCATTGTGCTTGAAGATCGTACAACATTGTGTATGAACCTTAGGAATATTGTATATAAGCTTGTCTCATAGAAACAAAGAAATCAATGCTTACATTGTTAGTAAAACCTGGTAGAACTTGGAGCCACAAAGGGTAGCTCAACTGGATTAAGTACTGTGATTTTCACTATAGACTTAGGTTCAATTCCTTTGGTGAGGACCAGTGGTTCCAGTGGCAAGTGGTGGTGGGGATGAATATCCTTGGTTGGGTCTAGGAGGGTGAGGTGTAGCAGACTACACTGATGGGTTTATTATGGACACCATCCACAAAATGTGGGGAAGCATCCCTGGGTGATTGTTTTGTTGAAAAAAAAATCCCCATCGAACTTGATATCATACTATTTGGTTTGTTTAGAAATGCCCAGATGGCTACGTTGTAAATATTGATAGGCATGTATGGTTGGGTGGGCATTTAGAACATGATGCTATTCGAGTGAGCTTGCTCTTGGTTAATTGAACGCTAAAGTTGTGGAGTTTTTTCGCATCAAGAAATTATACTTAGTATATAGTCTTGTTTCTTAATGGCTCTATTGTTCTAAGTCAGTGCTATGGCATTCCTTTTCACTACTTTTAGGAATTTGATTATTGTGCTTTGAAGATTTCACAACTTTGTGTATGAATTCTTACAAAAGTTATGCATTACTCCATCTAATAGAAAGAAAAAGATCCATACCTATGTGCTTATTGAAAGCTCACAGAACCTCAAAGATCCATGCTATTGGGTTTGTTTATAATTTTGCAAATGCAAGTATGGCAGAGTTTGTTCTATATATTTTGTTTCAATGACAGTGACACATGCTATACTCCTTCTAGCATGTGTAGTGGATATAACATCTAATGATTACATAAAGGAAAAATATTGTGTTTTTTTAGTTTCCTATTAAAAAGTGTTTTGAATAAGGTCTTTATTCTAGTATGTCTAACTACAATCCTAATTGGATTGACAGATGACTGCACATTGAGCCTTTCGGTTCTATTTGTAATATAAATGGACAACATAATTTCATTGGCTTAGTGAAATAATACACAAACATCTTGTGAATTTCAATAAGTACAGGGGTCAAAGAGACAGACCTAACTTGAA
Source organism: Pinus taeda (assembly GCA_000404065.3). Taxonomy (NCBI): domain Eukaryota; kingdom Viridiplantae; phylum Streptophyta; class Pinopsida; order Pinales; family Pinaceae; genus Pinus; species Pinus taeda. The sequence continues at coordinate 95,383 of APFE031635363.1, read as the reverse complement.
TCTCCATGAGAGTTTGTACCTTTACCTTGATAGGAGGTTTGAGCAACTAAAGGTTGGAACTGAGCTTGAGCTCTCGCAAGTTGGTGAGCTAAAATTTTTATTTGTAATATATTTTTTCCTTATGCTATTTCTTATGACAGATGGCATGTGATATGTAGGAAGCTTTTCACTCTATAGAATATATTCACGACCTTATGTGTATGGTCAAGATTCTGAAGATGGCTCCTAAACTTCAAATGATGGCAATCTACTATTCAAAGTTTAAAAAGATATTTTGGATATTATAAAGTCACTTGTATCATAATTATGCATGGTAAAAGCTCTATATCCTACATAAAAGCTACAATAAATACTTATCATAGAAGGATTTGTAGCTGATGGCATCATTTGGATTGTTGTTGCCTGCTATTTCTATTATGCCTTATGATCAAAAGCATGGGGCTCAGCATTTTGTACTCGAGAACGAGAAGGAAAGAAGTTCAAGAATGGCCAGTCTTTTGGGATTTAGTTTGGATTATAAAATGGATACCAGAGAAGTGGTAAGTTATTTCAATGAAAGGGCTTAAGTTCATTTGTCATTTTTTGATATGTTTGCATTTGTATAGGTTTTCCAGTATAAGTATTATATTGTATGCTTAGTTCAAGGAGTTTTCTTCCAATATGTCTAATAATAATATGTTTCTTGGCAGTTTTCACGCTCAACACTTCTATTTGAAATGTTAAGTAATAGGTATAGAGCTCATTAAAGCATTTATTGATGAAATTAATTCCTTCCTCGATGTTGCTGAGAAGTCAGAGCACACATTTATTTTGCTAAGCACATTTTATGCTTGTACAATTTTTTGTTTTAGCAAGCTACATGGTTTCAATTATAACTGGATAGAATGTGGTGCAATATTAGGACGAATTTTACTATATATATATATATATATATATATATAGCTTATACTAAAGTTTTGTACCATATAATCATAACACACTTCATTTTTTAATAGTTCAAAAGCATCTTCACCTCAAACATTTTGGTTCTACGTATCTCCATTATTGCTTATAAAAAGATGATTTATGTTAACTGTTGCCTTCAAATATAAGCAAACATTTGAGGATATGTGAATATAAGTTAATCATGCTAATTTTAAAGGCTCTTTGGGTTCATGAAAAGATACTGGAAACATCTAGTTATGTGGGTAACTTGTGTATTTATTATATTTTAGGTTTCCAAAGGTGTCATGACATATGTTCTGCAAGAAGTGAAAAAATTGTATCATGTATTGGAAAATGATTTCCACCCTTTAGGTATTGATGATAAAGTTTGGTCACTACTAGTAAGGCTCTCTAAGCTTAGTGACAAATTGTCTTTATCTTCTCTGGTCCCAGAAGTTCAATTGGAGCAACACATTCCTTCTTTATAAAGGCTAACTACTTTGAGAGTGTTATAGTAGGTGATGGGATTTAATTCCTACTTCCGTTTCATGCTTTCTATTATTCTATGGTGTGACTACTTGTGATTTGTAAATGTGGCCTACTTTTAGAGTCACACAACTTACAAAATATGATGGGGAATTTAATTATTACTTTGTTCAGTTCATTTGTCTCTACTATTTTATGCCATATGGTGTGACAATCTTGGATTTTGTATATTTCTTACACTTTGGTGTTAAAGTGTACACATTCTCTTGTGTCTTCTAAAAGTAGAATTCTTGAGGTTTTCTAAAGTAAACCCTTGCATGTTCCAGGTATCACAAGTGTATCAAATAATGAAAATCATGGTCCTGTCAAGGATGGTACCATTTTCTGATTTTTCTATTATAAAGAGGCTTAGTGCAAATGATATGATGTACAATTTTGTATGGGTGAAGATTGACCATTTAAAAGGAATTGTATAGTTTGGCAATCAAGTGAAGTAATAAAATTTTTTGATTTTCAATATTTTTGTATAAAGATACAACTTCTACTAATTTTGAGGATTTATATTTTTTGCATGGAGACTTTTTTAGAGTGTGCATAATATAAGCTCGTCAGTGAATTTATTTATGCAATATCTTGAATCAGAACAGTTCATATATCATAATCTTATTGAATTGTCTGAACACTCCATATAGCAAGGCTATGAATTGCAGTAGGAGGGGCTCAATACCTTAAGAACTATTATTAACTTACCATAGGAATCTGCCATAGAAGTTTAGATCATTTCTTCATCTTATGATGGAAATCAAATAGGTAGTCCTAGGTTTTGGTTTGCATACAGTCAAGGTTTGAAGTAAATACTTTGAATCTTAATAGAATTTTCTTTTCCCTTAGGCATGTACTTTCATGTTGATATTATTTAAAAGCCAGGTCTTTTCATCAATTAATATTATCCCATATAAACTGCTTCATGGAAAACCCTGCTACTCAATAGCACATAATAATAAATTTGGTCTTTATTAAATGTTTCAGACTAATAATTAACTATATTCATTCATGATAAGATAAGATAGTTTTATTAGTGTCCAATGAATGACCAAAGGTAGGTCAATGGGACTGCTCGGTGAAAAAGTGGCAGCACAGAGTGGGAGTGCAAAGGTTAGTATCTAAGCATAACTAACTCAACACCAAAAAGAAGAAATACAATGCTCTAAATGCCCACTATGAAGTGAAGGAGAGGGTGTTCTCCTCTGAAGTTGAAAGGGAATATCTCTTACCATTTGGAGACCGAAAGGAAAGAAAAATTGTATAGGTGACTAGCCAAAGGAGATGGATCTAGTCTGAGGATGTGTCTCTCTTTGGAAGAGGTGGCTCTCTGCCATGTGGTGGTAGGAGGGGGTTTCCTACCAATCGAACATGAACAAAAACTCCATGTGGGTCTCACTGCAGGGAATTACGTTGTCTCTCGAACTAGAATGGTTCTGCAATTTGTCTGCAACTTGTTGCCCCTATCTAGGAGCACTGGGAAGAAAACTGTGATCCTCCCAGTAGTGTCCTATCAAGGGGGCCAAGAGAAGGGCAAGAGAATTGGAGTTGTTGACCTAACAGAGTCTCCCAAGTATAAAGTTTGGCATTCTCTAGGTAGACACCAATAAAACGTGGAGAGGGAGTTATGGCACTCCCTAAATATAATAGATGTGACCATGTATCTCATTGGAACAGGGACACCTAATAGTGTAGTGCTCCCCTATCTCTATATCCTATATATGGCATATCCAACATAACTTATCCTCTTGTGACATTTGGTGCTCAGCTTCCACTTGAAGCTTATCAATGCACACTCAAAACTAGCCTAAGGGGATCCTAATTCCATGCATAAAGTGTCAAAGAGTGTAAGTAGATCAACACTTTAAAGTTGTCTCTAAGAGCCAACAAGTGCTCTACATAAAAGGCCATTTTGGGTCTCAAATCCCAAAGAGGGGAATCCAAGTGACCTAGATATACTACTTGTACATATCCTCCTAGATAATCCCATCCATCTCTTGCTTATTAGAGAAAAAGTGACCAAGAGCATCCAAACTGTATTTGAATGGGGGAATATGATCTATCAATATACTGATGGATCAAAAGAAACAAAAAACTTCTAAATACCAACATTGTGCTCTCCTAAAAGGGGGAAAAATTGGGCAATGGCCTCCAAAGATAAATAAGAAAGATATGGGTATGAGTCTCTGCGTACTATTGGGTAAATATCTAAAGTAGATAAAACAACTCTACCAATCTAAATGTAGTCTAGATCCAGAAATGGTTTATTGCAAACTACGTATGGATGATGGACTAGGGGATCATCCTCTTGCATTTGATGATGCAACACAGTAAGTGGGCTTGTATTCAAGGTCACTATAACCTAACCGAAGGCCCAATCTAACCTGAGTAATATTGACCTCCATACCTCTGAACCATATTAAAATATAAGTGTCAAATTTGAGTCCATGAGGTCCAATCTTGATGAAATGCCCTAAAAATGGTGTTGGAAACATTTGTCTGTTTATAAGAGAAAGGCATCCATACCCCTTATTCACTCAAGGTTGAATATCCTCCCTCAAACCAAGCTTAAAACCTAGAAAGTGAGCCCCCAGATATGTGTATGTGTCGGTAATCTCAACCTCCACCCCTCTAAAGTAAGAATGGAAACTGGATCCAGAAAGGGTTTATTGCAAACTATGTATGGATGATGAACTAGGGTATCATCCTCTTGCATTTGATGATGCGACACAGTAAGTGGGACTGTACTCTTAGTAATAAGTATAATTTTGGATTTTGGATCATTTAATCATCTACGAGAATTAACATAGATAGGGTTATCCTGCTAAAATGTCATTTATGTGTCTCATTCTCTTTTTCTTGCAAAATGCATTATTAACTTATTTATAACAGAAAATGTGTACATACTTAATATATGTATATATATGACATTTTTCCAGATGCTTCCACTTTTGGGTTCATTTTTCCAGCAGTACCCATTTCAGAAACTTCCAAACACTTCGGCGTTTCGTGCAACTTAGATTTAGGGAAAATAGATGATTTTTCTCTAAGGGTGTTGCATGCATATGTTGATTCCTTTAATTTTGAAGGGATGGAATTCAATTAAGAAATAAGTTCCTTCTTACAAGGATTTATATTACCTAGAGAAGCACAGAAAGCTGATTGCATCACAGAAAAATTTGCAGAGCACTATTCTAAGTGCAACCCAAGGGTTTTCACTAGCACAGACATTGTTTATGTGCTTGCATACTCTCTCATCATGTTCAACACTGATGCACATAATCCAATGGTGAGGAATAAAGTATTCATTTTTCATTTATGTAATTAGTTGGCAGTTCTCATGGATCATCATATTTCAAATTATTTTGGGATCATCCTTTGTCTAACTACCTCTTTCCTAACCGACAGTGTTATTGCAAATGTCAAAGGCAGATTTCATAGGGAATAACTAAGGTATATATGACGGAAAATATTTACCAGATAACCATATAGGATCCTTGTATGATCGTATTATGAAAATTTAAATCAAGATGAAGATGATAATTTAATGCCACAAAATAAACTTCCCATAAATGAAAACATAATCTTAGATCTAGATGGTATACTAAATATTGTAATTTATAATAGAGGGAAGTAAAAGGTCTCGAAATGAGTGGTGTGCTTCTCATCTGCTTCTACATTGTCTCCTCTGCTTCGTCACGGGGCCCTCTTGGATGGTTCGTCCCCAGCGAGATCTTCCCTCTCGAGGTTTGTTCAAGTGGTCAGAGTATCAGACCCACATCCGTGAGCACTTATGTAAGTCATGGGCTCTCTTTTATGCATATTAGTGGTGATAGTCCCCTAATAATGCACTGATCTAGGGGAAAGGGGCGTAATTTGAATGATCTGTCTCTGGAACATAGTCAAAAGATATTATTTCAAGAAAAATATTGAAATGAATAGTTGTTGGTAAACCACTGATTTTTCAAAAATAGGAATGAATTTATCATTTCAGTGAGAATTCTTACTTTATCTTATCTCTAATTCCATGTTGGCCCTTCATTTCTAGGTAACTCCACAACATTGTTAGTCCTGGTGAAAGTCAATAGGATCTTGATGAGTGAATCTTGACTTAAATTTCCTTGAATAGTTTCATGAATCTTGACAAAAAGTATTCAACATATATTTTTATTGCTATAAGACATAAGTTAACAAAGTAATAAAGAAAAAGTAAAAGCATGTGTTTTCAATCTTGACATATAATCACAAGATTTAGATGCATATGATCAATTTTTTTCTCATTGTTTGTTTTGTTTCCAAAATCAACAACTTGAACAAATTTACATGACTCATAATTTATTTTCTACCAATGGAAATTGTGATCATGAGCAGTGACAAAGGCCAATTGGTACAATTGTCATGTCATAAGCAAGAAATCAACTGTGAAACTTCCCAGAAGATTATAGTCTATAGAGACAGCTTCTGTCCCCCACTAATTACAAAATGTTATAGCACGAGAAACAAGAATGCTTTCTTGTAAATTCAAAATGGAAACAAACTTTACATAAAATTAATATTGTTCACACCACCATAAATGGTAAACCCAATCGAATTATGGTTCCTAGTTCTGGCATGCTTGTCTATCAAATACTTTATGCTCTTAATGGTTGAAGGTGAGACACTGGTTGTATGCAACATGTGTTAGAATGAAGCTCGATTATGTATCCAAGTCATGCCCAAGTCTCAACCTCACCATATATTTGAAACCAAACCTTGTAGACACATGACTAACATTAGACACAACAAGTCAAAGCTCCACATATTAGAAATCAATTTATAGAGATGGAAATCTGATACTGAATATTCCCTTTATCTTGGTCATGAAACATTATTCTTCATATTCATAAATCTATGGCTATTCTTGATCTGAAAAATAAGAGGGTTATCGTGATTGAGTGCACGCATTATTTTATGAGGAGGTGATTGATATGCATTGATCAATAGATTTGGAGAATAGTAATCTCAGAGATAGAGGGTGGGCTTTAGAAAGGGCCACCAAGCCATTTATCACATTTTCACTTTACAAGCTATCATTGAAGAAGCTAGAAAAAAAAATTGTTGAAAATTGGCCACAAGAAATTGCTAAAGATAGAAGTGCTAAAAATAGCACTACTAAAAATAGAAATTTGGGCATCAGTGCTGGATTGCGCAATAGGGAATGAAAAATGGAAGTGCTAAAAATAGAAGTTCTAGTTTTAGCAGTTCAAGATGGATTCCTATTTTTAGACAGTCCTTGGTCTAAAATATGAAGTAAAATTCAAATTTGGTCTTACCAGAAATTTGAATATTAATTAATTAATTCTCCATGAGTTAATTAGTTCAGGAAAATCAAACTTCAAGTCTTTTTGAGAACATGCAATAATATCTCCACTAATTGGGGAATGTATCCTTGATTTTTCTCTACTGATTGAGGAATTAAGGATGAGATCTATATTGAGAGGATCAGTTGCTTAGTTTAACTTAGTCAGGATCAGCTAGATTAATTTAACAAGTTGTTAAATTAATGAGATACAGTTTGTTAATGCTTGCATGCAAATGACAACTGTTATTTTCAGATAACTGAGTATTCACTCATGGTTAACTGATGCATGTCAGTTCTGTCATAGACCCAGTTGAGATCAAAGAAGGGATAGTGTACTATCAGTTGGATGAATATTTTTCCTATAAAGGCGGGAAGCTCACCCATGATGAGGATTTATCTCCTTCAAGTTTGTGCAGTTAGATCAGAGGTTAGTTAGTGTGTGAAGAGGCCAATTCACATAGGTGGAAGAACTAGACCCCAGGGAAACTACACAAGGAAATAGGAGGCTTGGAGGGAAGAGGAGAAGGTTTGTGAAAAGCCTTTGATTGTCTATGATCAATAGAGGGATTGTACTGAGAGTTGGATAGCTTCTGAGCTAAGGCTTTGTGTAATCCAGACTATATTTCCACTTGTATGATAATACAACGATGGGGTTTTAGGCAGGTGCTTTCCCCGAGTAAATTCTTTTGTGTTATGTGTGATTGATTCCTTCTTATCAGTTACATGTGTTCTTATTGATGTTGCTCATGGTTGATTAAGCTTCCGCTAAATTGTTTGTAGAAGTAGATCAAGTGTTTTGATTTAGTACATTGTTTTACCAAATTGATCTACAAATGGGAAATTTCTACATGGTATCAGAGCTAGCTAATTTGTAGAAAAAGTTCTAGATGGTATCAAAGCTAGCTGATTTGTAGGAAAATTTCTACAAAATTCTACATGGTATCGGAGCACAGGTGATCAAGGAGAGAATAGTATACTGAGAGGAGATTTCAAAGTTTTGAGTTTTGGGTTGAGAGTTTGCAGAGTAGTTCTAAAAGTCTGTATACAAAATTTTTAGAAATAAATAGCAGATTTGATTCAGCTAATTCGAATTTCGGATGAGGGAGGTATCCCTGATTTAAAATTAGCTCTTTTTCTAGAAAAATTCATGACGACGGGAAAGTGGAAATAGATTGGTGCCCTAGCCAAGAACATATATGCACTTGAGGTATAAGATGCATGCAAAGCCTTGAGGAGCAAGGCACAGGTTAGATACTTGGTGGCTGAGAGGGAGAGTAAATTACCTCTCAACATGCAGCGCCAAAAGAAGTCTCAGACAATTGTGGAGGAGCCACGATTGGTGCAGCAAATTTAGGAGGTTGTGGAGTAGCCACAACTAAAGAAGTTGAGAGGAGATTGATTAGAGACATCTACTCATGTAGAGACATCTAGTAGGGGGGACTTCGAGCCAAGTGGGCAGAGGGATCACATGCAGCCATACCTCTAGGTAGGAGGTAGGGTGATGTGGAGTGATTGTCCCATGGAGGAGGGGCAGGATCCTTGAGGTACCCAACCTCTTGGATGAGACCTTGCTACGGGAGCCCCGATGTGGAGTAGCAGGAGCTGACTGATTGGGTAGAGACAGATGCGGATGGAGCAGGAAAGAAAGCTATAGTGCACGGAATCCCAGGACAGCATAGAGCATACAGGTTGCAGCAATGTGAGAGGCACAAGTCTGTTGGACTATGTAGGGTAGCACAGAGAAGGGTGCAACAGTGCGAGATGCATGGAGATGTTGCAGTGGCACAGAGGTCATAGAGGGAGCACTTGTTAGTAGCTGGTACAGCTTTAGCATCAGAGTATGTTTCTAGCCCAACAAAGTGGTCAGTTGGGAGTTTTTTTTGTTCCGAGAGTTGCTGGAGCAACAACACTTGGTAGATGTGTTGCATGCAGAACATTCCAAAGGTACAAGATCAGGTTCGGGAGGAAGCCTTTCTTGTTGAGAGGGAGTGTTCAAAATTGGCAACAAGAAATTGCTAAAAATAGAAGTGCTAAAAATAGCAGTTTGGGCATCAGTGCTGGATTGGGAAACAAGGAATGAAAAATGGAAGTGCTAAAAATAGAAGTTCTATTTTTATCAGTTCAAGTTGGATTCCTATTTTTAGATAGTCCCTAGTCTGAAATAGGAAGTAAAATTCTAATTTGGTCTTACTAGCAGTTTGAATATTAATTAATTAATTCTCCATGAGTTAATTAGTTAAGGAAAATCAAACTTGAAGTCTTTGTGGGAACATGCAATAATTTCTCCACTAGTTGGGGAATGTGTCCTTGATTTACTCCACTGGTTGAGAAATTAAGGATGAGTTCTATATTGAGAGGATTAGTTGAATTAGTTTAACAAAGTCATGTTCAGTTATATTAATTTAACAAGCTGTTAAATTAATGAGATACAGTTTGTTAATTCTTGCATGCATGTGACAACTGCTATTTTCAGATAACTAAGTATTCACTCATGGATAACTGATGCATGTTAGTTATGTCAGAGACCCAGTTGAGACTAGAGAAGGGACAATGTACTATCAGTTAGATGAATATTTTTCCTATAAAGGAAGCTCATCCATGATGAGGATTTATCTCCTTCAAGTTTGTGCAGTTAGATCAGAGGTTAGTGAGTGTGTGAAGAGGCCAATTCACATAGGTGGCAGCACTAGACCCCAAGGAAACTGCACAAGGAAATAGGAGGTTTGGAGGGCAGAGGAGAAGGTTTGTGAGAAGCCTTTGACTGTCTATGAGTAGTAGAGGGATTGTACTGAGAGCTGGATAGCTTCCAAGCTAAGGCTTTATGTAATCCAGACTATATTTCCACTTGTATGAAAATACGGAGATGGGTTTTTAGGCAGGTGCTTTCCCCGGGTAAATTATTTTGTGTTATGTGTGATTGATTCCTTCTTATTAGTTATATGTGTTCTTATTGATGTTTCTCATGGTTGATTAAGCTTTTGCTAAATTTTTTGTAGAAGTAGACCAAGTGTTTTGCTTTAGTACATTGCATTACTAGGTTGATCTATAGGTGGGAAATTTCTACATGGTATTAGAGCTAGCTGATTTGTAGAAAAAATTCTACATGGTATCAATGCTAGCTGATTTGTAGGAAAAATTCTACAAAATTCTAGAAAAACAATGCCAAGCCTTTTCCTTTGTTGCTGTTGTTTTCTTTTCTATTCTTGGTTTTAATGAATGGTCAAGATTACTTCAAAGATGGAAGAAAAGAAAAGGAGATAGATACTGGAATTTAGTATTTTTCTACTTAGGAAACCCATTCTATTTGAAAGAAATCTCCCTTCACAAAACGATAGTCATATTTATCTTAAAGCAATTCCTTTTTGTGGCCACACCTCATCACTTGTTCTCTCCACAAATTTCAGGTTGATTAATTTTCTCAGCAAAATGAACCATGAAATTCTAAACTTCTTATCTCTTCGGATGAAATTTCCTACAATGGTTATGGGGTGTTTTGAAAAAATTGTAAAATTATGGTTATGTGTATATAGATCTGGTTCTCTAATGCATATATTTTATGATGCAGAAAACTTGTGCAATATGTCTTGATGTAATGACACCAGGTCATGGCCATGCCTTATTTACTGTAAAGTGTTCCCACACTTTCCACTTTGCTTGCATTGCTTCCAATGTGAAGCATGGAAATAGGGTGTGTCCAGTTTGTTGAGCCAAGTGGAAATAAGGTCCCTTACAAGGAATTGATTCAAAACTAGTGTGTTGTAGAGCACGAATAAGTCCTTTGAATTGGCCACAAAAGCAAGATAGTAGGACAACAATTTTATCCCGTTTGCCACCTGCTCATCCCCCACATCCTGAAGTTGCAAGAAGTGTTATAGACCCTGTTGTTTCACTGATGATGAGCCATTTGAGCATCATTCAAGTGGAGAAAATGGGTCAAGTGTGGAAAATGGGAATGAACCTACTTTGGTTGAAATTGAGATAGCAACAAGAAATTCATAGGCTACGAATTCAAAAGGAAAATTGGCACAAGGAATTGGTGGGACTCAAGGCAGAGATGTTGATAGTACATCTGTATAGTTAAAAATGTTTCTTGAGTTTTCTAGAATTCCATGCTTAGAGTTTCGTGAGAAGTTCAGTGTCCTAGTGCATTTGAAAGTTCAGTGTCCTGGTACATCTAGTGCAAAAATGTAACAAAGCCAAAGAACTTGGAATACTAGAAATCCATCCCAAACCTTTGATATGGCCATAGATCGAGCCCCCATTGATCTTGTAATTTTTCTTGAGGTTAGTGGAATCATGGCAAGCACAAAACTGACACTATTGAAGTGTGTTGTGGGCTTCATGATTCATAATGTTGGCCCCATGGACTGCCTTTCAGCCATTGTCTTCTCATCAACTGCTAGTCATTTGTTTCCTCTACGACATATGTCTGAGGAGGGTCAGTAGTTTTCTTTGCAATCAGTAAATAGCTTAGTGTCCACTGGTGGAACCAACATTGTTGAAGGATTGAAAAAGGGTGCCAAAGTGCTGGAAGACCGGCGTGAGAAGAACCTTGTCTGTAGTATCGTTTTACTCTCGAATGGGTAGGACACCTACAATATGGGAAACCATAGGAAGGTTTCCATTTTATCAAATTCCAAGAGGGTTTTGGATTATCATTCCTTGTTTCCAAGATCAATAAGGAAAACCTACAGAGCAACGTAACATACAGATCCTTGTACACACTTTTGGATTTGGGATGGATCATGATTCAGCATCCATGCACTCCATATCAAAGAGTTCTGGTGGCACCTTTTCCTTCATTGAGACATAAAGTATTATTCTAGATGCTTTTTCAAAGTGCATTGGTGGTTTGTTGGGTGTGGCAATTCAGGATATGCATGTTATTGTCACATATGCAAGTTAAAGAGTGCAATTGAGTGCCATACATGTAGGCAGCTATGTAGGTAATATTCCAGATGATGGGCATGAGGTATTGTTGAAGATTGTAGATTTGTATGTAAAGGAGGAGAGGGACTTCTTGGTTCATGTTAAGCTTCCTCCATTTAGAAAACCTAAAAGAGCACCATTGTTAATGAAATGAAAATCTTAAAAGTTATTTGTTCTTACAGAGATCCTATTTGTTATAGACGTTTTTGGGCACTGCAACCGCAATCATAAATGTCCATAAACTAAGGGCTCCTAAGTCCCTAAAAGTGTTGCTTCACTCCTAAAGGAATAAGGTCAGCTGATTACATCATCTCCCAGAGGTTCTCCATAGAAAACTACTCAGAATTACTCAAAATTTGACCATACAGAATGCCCAGTGCAAAGGGTGTGATGCATACTGGAAAGCCCTTCTGTAGGGTGTGATGGGCAAGAATGGACAAATGACAGAGACAGTTTGCGAGGTGGAGGATCATAGAATCTTCCAGAAGCTTCTCGTATGACACTTACCTCTCTCAATTCACCGAGGGATGAGTAAGAGATCATCAATCTCCAAGTGGAATCAAGAACTATCAGAGAGAGGACACTAATAAAAAACCCAGAAGCTTACTCACCCCCCTACAATCATCTATAAATGGATCCCTCATCACAGAGATCCAAAGGCTAGAATATCGTATCCTGTAGAGAAGTGTTGTTGGTTTCCTGGTGTAACATCGTAATGTTGGGTGATCTAAGCTTTACATGAGGTGAAGAACGGCTTTCTTGTTGGAGGATGATGCTGGGTTAGAACAATTTGTTGTAATCCTCTTTGCTATTCTTGATATCAATAAAGCTATTCAAGTTTCCCTCCACATTCTTGTATGTTTGATTGTATATGCATTTGTGTGGTCAATACATATCTGGTCTTGTATTGTTTATGACTGTAGATGTCTGTTCTTCGATAATATTATGCTGCTTTGATTCCACAGGTACTCTTTGAAGCTGGGTAGACGAAGAAGAAGTGGTGAATATCTATCAGAAAGGAGAGGAACTAGGCAAGGAACCAAGCGCAAGACTGAGGTTGGTGTCCTTTGTTCCCCTCTTATCTACTTCTCATAAAGGAAAGCGAAAGTAGTTTTAACTTGTTTGTTTCTAAGATAGCTACCAGTCTTAGTGGGAATAACAGCTCCAAGTGGACACTATTCCCAATAACACCACTAAAACAAATAAACTCAAAGAACAAGTTATAAGTCTGGAGGATGAGAAGAAATTGGCTCATATTATGCAAAAAATTGAAGTATAGAAGTCAAATAGGTTGACTGAGAGAATAAAAAACATGGAAAAAGAATTGAAATTAAAGGAGCGACTTGCCCATGCAAAAGAACAACTATGGGCCAATATCATTGACTCTGTCAATGATATTTGGCCATCCATACAAGTCATATTTGAACAAAATGATTTATTCAAACTGGCTATTGAGGTAATTCAAAGAGTTAACGCTGAACATGGAGACATGCCAAAAGGAGCCTCAAGGATAATCCAATTCCTTAACTCTAAAAATAAATATGAATTGTAGGAGCTGGACATAGCTGACAAGACTGATACTATACTAGAGGTGAAGAAAGTGCTCACCAAGAGGAACTTAATGATGCAGCTAGAGGACAAATGCCAAACCATGGAGATGGCTATAGGTAGGTTCATGGTTAAATTTGATGCTTTGAGCTAGAAAGGTTTGTCAAATCCCTTGGTAATAAATGACAGATTAATGCCACATGAAGAATACAACAAGAAATTCAAAGAAGTGGCATGAGGTAAAACACATTTTTGTGAACAAGCCCACCTTTGCAAAATACACAGAAGCAGATGAAGTCTACAAAAGAAAGGTAAATATTAAATTACCAGACACGGAGACTTGGGAAAAATTAAATGATCTATTGTGAAATTGCAAAGTAAAAGTGAATACAGAGAAGTAAAAGAAAAGCAACAGGTCAACCTAGTCAAAGAGTATCAGATCAAAGAGTTTCAGTTAAAAGGGCAAAGTAAAAAAGAACAATCAGCATAGAAGACAAATAGAAGAGGAGAAAAAATAGCAAAAGATCAAAGCATAAGATAGCAGAGCCAAATAAACAAGGAGAAATTGTAGCAGTTTCATATTTGTCTCTATCTTCTCACATGAAGATATTTCTTTTTCCTAGAATAATTCCCAAAACGGTTCAGGATATTTTGTAATAAGTTTTTGTATAAATAATTCATAATTTGAAGTATAGAGTGTGGATTGCTAGACATTAATATAGTTGTATTGATATGAAACCTAAGGGTTCATTGTACTAGTTTTTCAAGTTAGCAGACTGGACTGAGTAATAAAGACATTGCATTACAAGATTCATGTGTTGGGCCACTTCGTTGAAGTATTTTCTGCTTGTCAAATTGTTATCTTCTTAAGTGTTTCACATACTTGCATGTTATCTAAATTTGAATGAAATAACTAGAAATTTAGTAGAGAATTTGTTTAAGTACACTATATCTTGAAAAGTTAATCATTTTAATGTTTTCTTCTAATATCCAGAGTAGGGAATTCTTCATTTCTCCCTAGTTTCGATTGACCTCTACCATTTCCCTCATAATCCAGTTTGAGGAACCCTTAGTTGCTCCTTGAATCCGATTGGAAACCACTTCACCATCCAACCTAAAAGATCTGAATTCACTCAACTACCTTGCCCTGTAAACACTATTTTAAGAACTTGATCCAGTCCTGTTTTCTTGATACTTGACCCCATAGCCCAATGGTAAAAGACATCCCTCTATCCATCTAAGTCAGTGATTCCACCACCAAATCAAAATCAAAACCCAATCAGAGCTTAAACAACTAGCCTAAGATCAATTAACTAAACAAAGTTAAATCATAAAGAGAGAGCCCTCTCTAAGCATTAGGAAGGCTAGGTCTTGATCTCAAAAGTAGGTTTGTGGTTACCTCTATTATTTCTTTCATAACAACTCTTGGGAAATTTTAGAGTGTTAACATCTTGGTGACCATACTGGGGAACAGTACTCAGTTTAATAAAACTTTAAGGAAATCTTAAATCTCATCTTTTGCATCTTAAGGTCATTTTAGAATTGTTAAAGGGTTTCGCTTAAAGAATTAAAATTTTGGCTCCCAAAAGAACACATTATACCAGGGCACATCTAGATCCAAACCCTGCTATAATAGTTGATTATCCTGAAAGAATTTTAAGAAATTTGAAAAAGGTAGAAACTCAAGGAAGTAGTAGTTAGTTAATTAAAGAAAATTCACTTCCTAAAGAGTTATCGAGTTTAGAGGATATTTAATTTGATTTATCATTTGAGCTTTCTTTGTTCCAAACCAAATCAAAAAATTCAATTCATGATACTATAATAGACCCTGATTTTATTCAATTTATTGAGTCAAAGAAGGTTCCTATACATCATGATTTAGATCAACATGTTTAGGATACTTTTGACAAACTAGAAGCTTTAACCTCAACTTTGATAAGGCATATAGAGAAATCCTATCTTCAACAATTAGTTGAATTAGCTTCCCTCACTGCTACTACACTAAAATTTCTACAAAGTCTTCAAAAATTGTAAATATAGCTTCATTTACTACCACCTCACCTATAATATCAACCACACTTCATTCCCCTAAACCATTCATACCCCAACTTCCTCTCCAACCAAACATCTCAAGTTCATCTAGTTCATCTACAACCATCTCAAGTCCTTCTCCAAGCACCACTACTTTACATCCTAGCCAAGCTAGAACCTCAGCCATGGCAGACAGATATGCACCTTTGGTCTTATCAACTCAACTACATGCCATGCCCCAAGACTACCAAAGTAAAATCTTTCTGTCTGATGCTACTAGTCAATATATTTCCCAAGAACATGTGAATAAAATGATTGATTACTCTGAGTTGCGTGAGATTGATGAGTCTGATGTGAAAATGAGGTTATTTTGCCCAAACAATGGCAGGGAATGTCAAGAAATGGTTTAAAGGTTTACCTGCTAATTATATTGTTGATTTAGATGCTTTCCATAGATTATTTATTGATAGATGGGAAAGAAAGAAAAACCCTTTACAAATATTGTCTGAATGTGAAAACATTAGAAGAGATCCAAATGAATCTGTTCAGAACTACTGTACTAGGTTCAACAATATCTATATTGAATCCCTGCAAATATTAAACCTCCACCAGACCTAGCACTAATCAAATTTCTTGATGGTTTTGACACTGATATGTCTTACCAATTGAGAGAAGGAAACCCTGAAACATTGGAACAAATGCAAAGTAACGTTGTTAGTGTAGAAGCCAATTTATTAGTTAAGAAATATAGGATGAGAAATGAGAAAAGAGTTACCATTAAAGAGGAACCATCCACTTCAGACGGTAAAATAAAGAGTTTAGCTAAAAGTGTAGAAAGGATAATGGATAGACTAGAAAACATGGAAAGTAAATATCATTGGGAAAATCAACAAGCACCCCAAATTAGGAACCCCAACTTTAGGAAAAATATTAATAGTAGAAAAAATGTTATACCCAATCAACAGGTTGGACCACCTTTCTAGGAACATTATGATGGAGGTTCGCAAAACCATGAAGAAGAGGATGACACCTAGATAAACCTATTGGGGATTAAAAATGAAGATGTTGTTTTTCTTACTCAGGAAGAACAAAAATTGTACATGTTACAATAATTACAATTAGAATTTGGAGAGTCCTTTGACTTCAAACAAGGCTATGAATCTACTATCTATGAATTTCACAACAATATAGTCTTAGAAGAAAAAAGAATACAGAAGTTCCCACTAAGAAATCAATCCAAATACAAACTAAAAGAATAGCAGAAGCTTCTGTGACCAAAGTTCTACAATTCTCCCTAGAGGAACTCAGGAGACTTCTAGCCCAAAAATTGTAGACATAACTTCAGTTGCAACTCAAATTGCAACTGTTAGTCAAACTATTCCAAATAAGAGAATTCAGAACAAAACTGTTGGTACACAAATTGAATAGCCAAGTGCTGATAAATAAGATAGAAGTACACAGACCACAATTGCTGACGAAGATCTCACACAATCAAGCAAAACTCAATTGCCATTCAACATTAAGACTGAGATAGCCAAATTGAAAATATCAGTTACATTGAGGAAATTAGTGAAAAATGAATCATACGAAGCACAAATCATTTAAGCACTAAACATAGGTGAAGGAGAAGATGTTGTAAACCCTAATGATGATCAACCTGAGTTATTATTTTTTCCGGAATTAAATGGCACACATCAGCAAGGGGGTATTCCTCCATTCTACATTAGCTTAAATGTTCATTTTAAAATCTTACATAATGTTATGCTAGATTTAGGGGCATCCCATAACCTAATGCCTAAAGCAATCATGAAAAGATTAAACTTAGATATCACCAGACCCTACAAGGACCTGTTTTCCTTTGATTTTAGTTAATTCAAATGCCTTGGCCTGATTAAATATTTTTGCTTAACTCTATTCCAGTGCCCATCAAAGAGTATTGTTATGGACATAGTAGTTGTTGATATACCAGCCAAGTATGGAATGCTATTATCTTGCTCATGGGGAGAAAAATTGCAGGGACCTCTATAGTTAGAAATGTCATATGCCACAATCTTTGTATTTGGTCAGCAAAGAAAGCTTTACAGAGAGACCTTGATGAAATACATGGTAAGTAGTGTAGAAAAACCACAAAATTACCCTATATACTCCATGCATTTTGATATGGACTCATTTATCTTGTATAATTCAGAGAATGGCAAAAATGAAATCACAAATGTAGAAGAAAAATACAAATCACATGAGAGTGAAAACATATTTCATGAGTCTCTATGGCATTTAGATTTTGATGGTTCTGTGAACAGATTAGGAGCAGGTGCAAGAGTTTGGATTCATAACATGGAAAATAATCATTCTGAAGTTCATGCCTTTAGGTTAAACTTTAAATGCACAAACAACATTGCAAAGTATGAGGCTTTAATCTTAGGACTGCAAATTGTAAGAAAACTTGGAGCCAAGAGAGTTTCTATCATGGGAGACTCAAAATTGATCATAAAAAAATTAAAGGAGAATATTCTGTGAATAATACTAGACTTAGCCAATATAGAGAAACTATTTTAGATCTGATTAAGGAACTCCTTGAAACTGATTTTGCTGCTATTCCTAGGAAACAGAACATGTAAGTGCACAGTTTGACTACTTTTTCTAGCACTTGCAAATTACCTTTTCAGCCCAACCACTAGTACACTACTGAAGTAAGACACAAACCTGTTATACTTTGACAATCTGAAATATTGACAATTTGTTTTTTACAAGATTCTCAAATCTATGATTTCATGAATTCTGAGGGAGAGTTCCAAAACTATCACATAGATACTGATTGTACAGTAGATAATATCATAAATAGTGAGGTAGATATAAATGCTTTAGATGTAGATAAACCCACTAAATTCACTAAAGTAGAAATAGATAACTTAGAGAAAGTAGAAAAAGAAGAAATAATCAATGATGATTCTGAGATTTTAAACCTTAAAAATAATTTTTTACCTAAGGGATTAGTCCCATTAGAAGATTTGTTTGATTCAAATGATGTAGCTAGAAGACCAAAATGGAGCCTTTACAAGTAGACATAGAAGAATGTAACATAGGAACTGAAGAAAAACCCAAGCTTATCAAAATATCCAATGCATTACCTCTAGATGAAAAGCTGAAATACATAATTCTATTCATAGAGTTTCAAGATGGCTATGCCTGGAGTTATGAAGACCTTAAGTCTTATGATACCAACATTATTCAACATAAGATACCCATCAAAGAAGATCAAAAACCCTTTAAACAAAATGTTAGGAGAATTAATATAGTTCTTATGCCATTAATTGAAAAATAAGTAAAAAGGATGTGTGATGCACAAATCATAGCACCAATTAGATATTCAAACTAGGTCTCTAATTTAGTCACTACTAGAAAGAAAACAAGAGAAATCAGACTTTGTGTTGATGTCAGGAACTTGAACAAAGTGTCATTAAAATATAACTACCCTCTTCCTAAAATGGACCACATTCTCTAGAGGGTAGTAGGGTCATCCAGAATTTCATTGCTTGATGTATTCTCTGGATACAACCAAATCTTAGTTCAATCATAGGATCAAGCAAATATTGCATGTACCACTCCCTAGGGTGCTTTCATGTATTTAAAGATGCCTTTTGGATTAATGAATGTATGGGCTACCTTCAAAAGAGCAATGGACATAGATCTTTCAAAAGAAATCCATGACTTTCTAGTGGTATACCAGGATGACATCACAATGTTTTCCAAATTAGACAATGAACATCTAGATCATTTGAGAAGAGTTTTTATTAAATGTAAGAAATTTGGCATTTCCTTGAATCCCAAAAAAACACTCTTTGGTCTAGAAGAAGGTAAACTTTTGGGGCACATAATATCAAAATATGGAATTATAATAGATCCAACTAGAATAGAGGCAATCCTAAACATAAGCCACCCTAGACACATCAAAGAATTACAATCATTTTTAGGCAAAATAAATTTTCTTAGAAGATTCATTTCTAACTTAGCAGAATTAATCAGAGAATTAAATAACATGTTAAAGAAAGATTCAGAACTTAAGTGGACAATAGAGGCTAAACAATCTTTTAAGGCAATCAAAAAAGCCCTTACTAAAACACGAGTCCTCATAAGTCTTGATTTCAAAGAAGATTTTATAATTTTTTCTTTTGCTTTAGAACATACTATTGCAAAAGTCTTGTTGCAAAAGAATGTTAAAGGTTATGAGCAACCTATTGCATTTTTCAGAAAATCTTTGAGATATGCTACACTAAAGTACAACATAATGGAAAAACAAGTGATTGCTTTAGTGAAAGCTATTAAAGATTTGAGTGTACATTTTGTACTCACACATCATTGCTTATGTTCCAAATTTAGTAGTAAAGGATATTTTAACATAGAATGGGCCTGAAGGAAAGAGAGGCAAATGGATTGCCACCATTTTGGAATATGACATAGAAATAAAGCCTACAAAACTTATCAAAGGCTAAGGTTTAGCTAAACTCATGGTTGAATCAAATTGTTGGGCCTTAGATATAAATTTCATTGGTGCTCTAGATGATCAGGAAGAGATGGTGACTCCATAGATTAGTGAACCTTTCATAGATTCACCTTGGTATGCAAATATCATATTTTTTTTACTAAACCTACAAACTCCTCTAGGTTTATCTAGAACTAAATCTAGATTTTTGAAAATGAAATCAATGAAATACTGCATCATAGACAATGCTTTATTTTGGAAAGATAATGGTGGAATTTTATTGAATTGTTTATTAAAAGATAAAGCTGACAAAGTTATGAAAGAATTTCTTGCAGGATATTGTGGAGGACACCTATACTAGGAAATAACTGCTGATAAGATTTTAAGGGTAGGTTTTTATTGGCCCACCCTTTTTGCAGATGTCAAGAAATAAGTGACCTCCTATCACAAGCACAAAATATTTGAGGGAAAAAGGAAGATCTTACCATTACCTCTCAAAACCATCTCCACAGAAATGCCTTTTCAACAATGCGGTTTAGACTTCATTGGGGAAATTCACCCATCTTCCCCAGCCGAGCATAAATGGATTTTGACAACAACTAACTACTTTACTAAATGGATAGAAGCCATCCCTTCTAGAAAAGCCATAGACTCTATCACCATTTCATTCCTTGAGGACAACATCTTTTCTAGATTTGGATTCCCCCAAAATCTCATTATTGATAATGTAGCTGCTGTCAAATCCAAGAAAATGGCATACTTTTGTAACATATATCACATTACACTTGGCCATTCCACTACATATTACACTCAAGGTAATGGACTTGCAGAATCCTCAAACAAAATCCTTGTTAATATCATCAAGAAACTGCTAGAAGACAACAAGAAGACTTGGAACAAAAAATTGGTTAATGCCTTATGGGTAGATAGAGTAACTACCAAAAATTCCATTGGTACATCTCCTTACTAGTTGGTATATGGAATGGATTTTTTTTTCCATCCTCTTTAGGAATACCAGTGATGAAAATGATTCAAGAGTTGCAAGTAGAAGCAAATGATATCCAAAGGAGGATAAATCAGATAATGCATTTGTAGCAAACCAGAGAAGAAGTCTATGTCAAATGACAAGTGATCTAGGATAAAATCAAAAAGATTTTTGACAAGAAAACCAAAGCTGATGATTTTTATATAGGTGACAAAGTACTCAAATGGGATTCTATAAGAGAAGAAAAGGGTAAACATGGAAAATTTGAATTCCTATTGCAAGGTGCTTATATCATTTATGGTTATAGAGGTAACAATGCATTTCTCTTAAGAAAATTAGATGGAACACATCTACTAGAAGGACCAATCAATGGTAGAATATTGAAGCATTACTTATCCATAGATTAATAGTAGTTCATTTTACTTTGCTCATTGTATATAACATTGCAAAGTTTAGATTGGATTGGATGGTAATATTTTGAGGTTGAAGCCCGAAGAGAAGGCCCTGAGCTTTGAAAGGTGTACCATCATATGTATGAATAAGGAAAATCACAGAGGAGCAGTTACAAGGCAACCATAGTCAAAGTTTCAAAGGATACTGATCTTAAAGTTCTTGACATTTCACTAGGAAATTCCATGCCCATATAGAGCCACCGTTAGGGTCCTATAATAATAGGATTCATAATTTTTAATTGGTTATGGTTAAGTCTTGTAATATTGTACATACTTTTGCTTTTTGCAAAATGTTTTCCCATATTAAAATTAAAAAAAGTAAATAGTGTATGTCCTAAAATAATAATCAAAGGACTAAAAGAAAGAAAAAGATCAAAAAAGTAAAAAATATGAACCCAAAAAAGAGATAAGAATAGATCATAAAATTGTGCAAATTCAAATGCCACTACTTTTACTCTACTTTGAAAAATAATATTATGTGCAGGTTGCCAAAAATGCCACAATCCATGATGATCCAAGTAGTTTAAACTTGATTCATTCATGCTTTAAATTTCATGTTGTTAGATAGAGAATAAAGATCTAGCCAAACTGTTTAATCTTGGCAAATCAGTAGTTAGGTGGAGAATAATAATTAGCTCATTAGTTTAATCTGAGCCATTGGAAGTTATAAGGTTAGAATTAGATATTTTTTCCATCAAAAGAAAAATAAATAAAGGGTCAGCAAGCTCAGATGCACCTAATGAATGAAGAGAAAATGCTAGGGTAAATAAAGGGTAGATAGAAGAAGTTTTGCAAAGTACACAAGGTTGCTAAGTCAAATGCACCTTTATTATACTTCCTATGTTTCATGTGTAGGAGTAATTATGAAAGAGAAAGGATGTTCACTAAAGATTATTTACTAGTTTCCCTTCATTTCACTAGACCCCCCACATACTTAGTTTATTAATTTTCCCTCATTATTCATTCATTACTTGTAAAAAAAACTTCTTTCCCTTCATTTTGACCTCTTGTCCCTTTGTTTCAAACATTTCCCTTCAAAAATCATTCCCCCTTCCCAAAACCCCTTTCCTTAGTGTGAAACCCATTCCCTTCATAAATAATACACTCCCCCATTATTAATTTTCTCTTTCCCCTAAAAAATCCACTAAACCCCTTTTATCCTAAGTTATTTCCTAAAATATACCCCTGCATTATATAATTAGAGTCCCCCAAGTTATAATTCTTGACTCCCTTTTAACTCACCAAACCTTGGTGTATAGTTAAAACCCTCCACCATATAAATACATGGTCCCCACCTTCATTAACTCATTGCTTATATTTGAAATCCTGTGATTACTTGTTAATTAATCACATTTCATTGTAATTAAATCTTGGGCCTTGCCAACCATGTCCCAACTCCTTCCATGCAACTTCACCACGCGATATCCCTCCGATCTCCCACCTCCAGAATCAACGGCGCATATCAATATCGTGTAGATTCACAATTAGACAGTTAACGGTCCAAAGGCACACGAGATTCACTGTTTTGGCTATGCACTGTTTTTCTATGTGGTGGCACCAGGTTATATCACATGCTCGTGAAAAATACATCCCCCCACCCAAAAGCCATGCAATATGGCCTAAAACTACCTCCCTGCCTTAACCAAAACTACCCACTATTCATTTGCCAATTCTCACACCAAAATGTAACCGTTATTGGTTAAAAGGCCAAAAATGCCCCATTTTACTCTTTTCGCTCATTTTCACTACAAACTTATGTTAACTAAATCCAATACCTTGCACCTCTAAGCAAAACATTTAACCACATTTTTCCACCCGAAGATGCTGCAGACACCAAATTGAAGCAACAAGTACACCATTGAAGCCTTAGAAACCTCTGCTGCTACCACATAACCCTATCTACGCACCAAATTGCCAATTTCTAGGTATTCTTGAAAGAACCAAAACAACCCTGTAAATTTGAGTTATATATAGTAACTATCAAAGGTTAATTAATTAAAATTAATTAAAAAATCATGCTAAATTGAAGAAAAACTTACTGTGCATCCAAACCCCTTTTCTACATAGTATAATTACCCTCCCTACCATTCCAAATCTTCTGACCTTCCTCCTAAAGCCATAGAAAAACTAATTCCATAGAAAAAACCAAATTATGGCTTCCCAAATCTCTCTAGATGTAAGACCTCTACAAACCCCTGACTTGGACATTGATCACCTCCCATTAGCCGATAGAGAATTTCAAATTAAAGATACTGTTTCGCCTAGCCACCTACTGAAACTCCACTATTGGAGTAAAGACAAGTTTCTAAACTAGAATGATGACATTCACCTATGGGAGTCAAATTTTCCCAAGTACTTGTTCCCACGGTACACCTATTCCCAGAAATCATCCACTTCTGTCAATATTGTTATGTTCCAAGTCAAAGAGCCATAGTCACCCCTAACCAACAGTTTTTATTCACCATTACTACAGATTCAATAAATCAAATGTTGTAGATACAACTAGGCCCAAATGAAGCCCCACTTTCTATTCAAGGCTTACTTGAACTCTACACCAAGCTAGACCTTCCCAAGAAAGCTCAGATCTTTCAAAATTTCATCAATGAAGAGTCTCATACTCCAACAAATAGTCCTCCATATGCTGCCACCATTTTCTCTAAGATAGGTAGACAAATTATAACCATCCTCTCTTCCATTCTAGGGTACACCACTGACGAACATGTGGACTCTCTTCCTTTCTATATTTTTCCCATGTAAGCCTCCAGATATAGTTTACAACTTTGCTCAATTCATAATAGACAGAATCCATGAACCGTTTATTAGATTACCAAATGAGAGAGTGTTCAAATATTCATCAATATTGTTTCACATGTTCTTATACTTTCATTTAGACAAGTTTCCAGTGAGCATCCAAAAGTTAGAACCAAGGGCAATCCAAGATCTATCATCTTTTGGAAACCATTGATCCAAAGATATTCCAATATTTTTTCTTATAAAGAGTTCATTGATTCATTTCTTCATCCAATTATAAACATGCTAACTAGTAGCTATCAAACTAGGATAAAGAGAAAGATATAAAAGATAAGTACAAGGAAATTAAGTTGAGGAATGAGGCATTAAAGGTTGAGACTTATGCCCATTACTTGAAACAAGCACCTACCAATCAAAATATATTAATGTTGGCCTTTGACATGAAGATTGGTAAAATGCAAATGACCTTTATGTAGCCTACAATCTAGCAACCCAGATCATCAGTAGATTACAGGAAAAGACATTTTGAAGTTTTAGCTAGGGATGTTGACCCTATTGACCAAACTGAATTCCATAAACAGGACAATGAAATGATGTATTCCACCATGAATAGAAAAGCAACGACTGTGCACAAACTCCAAAGCTCATTAGATAACATCAAAGAACAATTAAAGCTAGAAAAGGCATCCTTACATGCTAAGGACAAGAAAATCAAGTCACTGGAAGACTTGGTGATTGAAATTGCGTATAATCCTAGTGACATCAAGGCAGCAGAAAAACTGAAAAAGAAGAAGAATGGGGATATTGTTGCTTTAAAGAAACAATTGAAGTTGTCTCATTTAGAACATCCATAAACCAAGGAGGTCTTAGAAAGCCAAATCCAACACAAGGAAATGATGGATCTCATTGTTCAATTAAATGATTAATTAAAAGAAATGGAGAAGGAATTTGACAAATTAGTACAGTTGAAATAGGCCATCCTTGAGACAACCACTACTACTACTATTCCTATAGTCACTACAGTATTTCCGTCAACTTTGTTAGCTTAATTGTTCCCCACAACTCCACTAGCTACAACACTTCTAGCTGCAACAACATCTACATCAGTAACATGATCAACAACAACAGCAACTCATCCAAGTGATGAAGCCAGTAAATTGGACAAAGATATGGAGGACATGTGCATTCAGACCACTGGAATAAATAAACTCAAAGAATAGATAACAAGTTTGGAGGATGAGAAGAAATTGGTTCAAATTATGCACAAAAATGAAGTACAAAAGTCAAATAGGTTGACTGAGAGAATAAAAAACTTGGAAAAAGAATTAACATTAAAGGAGTCACTTGCCCAAGCAAAAGAACAACTATGGGCCAATAACATTAATTCTTTCAATGATATTTGGCCATCTATACAAGTCATCTTTGAACAAAATGATTTAGCCAAAGAGGCTATTGTGGCAATTCAGAGAGTTAAGGCTGAACTTGGTGACATGCTAGAAGAAGCCTCTAGGATAATCCAATTCCTTCACTCTAAAAATAAATATGAATTGCAGGAGCTAGACATAGCAAACATGAATAGTACTATAATAGAGGTGAAGAAAGTGATCACCAAGAGGAACTTAATGATGCAGCTAGAGGACAAATGCCAAACAATGGAGCTGGCTATAGGTAGGTACATGGTTAAATTTGATGCTTTGAGGTAGAAAGGTTTGCCAAAACCCTTGGTAATAAATGACAGATTAATGCCACATGAAGACTACAGTAGGAAAATTAGAGTAGTGGCAAGATATCAAGCCAATAATTCATCTATGAAAGGGATGTCTATAGGAAATGTTCTATACCAGACTTTTGAGAACCTATTTTACCTCCAGCATGAAGCAAAACACCTTTTTGTGAACAAGCCCACTTTGAAAAATACACAGAAGCAGATGAAGTATACAAAAGAATGGTAAATATTAAATTACCAGACACAAAGAGTTGGGAAAAATTTAATGATCTACTACGAAATTGCAAAGTAATAGTGAATACATAGCAGTAAAAGAAAAGCAACAGGTCAGCCTAGTCAAAGAGTATCAGATGAAAGAGTATCAGTTAAAAGGGAAAAGTAAAAAAGAACAGTCAGTGTGGAAGACCAACAACAAAGAAGAAAAAACAGCAAAAGATCAAAGCATAAGACAACAGAGCGAAATAAATAGGGACAGATTGCAGCAGTTGAATATCTACCTCTATCTTCTTGCATGAAGATATTTCTTTTTCCTAGAATAATTCCAAAAATAGTTTGGGATATTTTGTAATACGTTTTTGTATAAATACTTCATAATTCGAAGTATAGAGTGTGGATTGCTAGAAATTTCTATTGTTGTATTGATCTGAAACCTAAGGGTTCATTGTACCATTTTTTCAAGTCAGAAGACTAGACTGAGTAATAAATATATTGCATTATAGGATTCATGTGTTGGGTCACTTTAGTGAAATATTTTCTGTTTGCCAAATTGTTATCTTCTTAAGTGTTTCACATACTTGCATGTTATCTAAAATTGAATGAAATAACTGGAAATTTATTACAGAATTTGTTTAAGTACACTCTATCTTGAAAAATTAATCATTTTAATGTTTTCTTCTAATATCCGAAGTGGGGAATGCTTCATTTCCCCATAGTTTCGATTGACCTCTACCATTTCCCTCATAATCCAATTTGAGGAACCCTTAATTGTTCCTTGGATCTGTTTGAAAACCACTTCACCATCTAGCCTAAAAGATCTAAATTCACACAACTACCTTACCTTGTAAACATTATTTTTAGAACTTGATTTAGTCCTATTTTCTTGACTCTTGACCCCATAGCCCAATGGTAAAAGACATCCCTCTATCCATCTAAGTCAGTGATTCCACCACCAAATAAAAATCATAACCCAATCAGAGCTTAGACAACTAGCCTAAAATCAATTAACTAAACAAAGTTAAATCATAAAGAGAGAGCCCTCTCTGAGCATTAGGAAGGCTAGATCTTGATCTCAAAAGTTGGTTTGTGGTTACCTCTATTATTTCTTTCATAACAACTCTAGGGAAATTTTAGAGTGATAACAGTCCACACTAAGGTAGAAGGAGGAAGCTACTATAATGGACTGATCTCCAATGTCCAATTATGGAAATGGGATCTCCAAAACTCTGCTAAATTTAACCACACTTGAAAAGAAATTGATTTTTATTTCTCATACGTTTGTATGAGACTAAGTCAAAAACATTGCACTTATTCCACTTGTAACATAATAACTAAAAGCATTGCACTTGTCCATTTTCTTACATGCAACTTTTCAAATTCCTTTCATGCAACCTTTCAAATTCCCTACATGCAACTCTTAAAATTCTTTGCATGAAAATAGGCATAGATCAGCTACATCCATATTATCATACCACAATACTATCCCATCTAAAAATAACATTTTCTTCAAACAATTACCATACTTTTACATTTTCTTCAAACAACTACTATATTATTACATTTGCATGTAAGCATTTCTTCAAACACTTTACATGAAAACTAATATAGCAAACTATTTGCATACAAGTAGGAATATATCAACTACAAAAATACTATTACACATCGCTACTATCCCCAACCACAAACAACATACTCATTGGGGCATTTTATCAAACAATTTGTATGCAATTATTCATTGAACCATTTAAGAATTTCATCAAACACTTTGCATGCAAACTAATATAGAAAATGACTCAATGATATATCCTAAATTGCAGTAGAAGAAGTTATGGAAACTGAACCATATGATCAGTGGAATTTTCCCTCACTACGGTTCAAGTTTCAACTTTTGATATTTCATAGATGAAAAGTTATAACAAAAATACCAACACAATCCTATTTGGTGCACAATTCTAGGAGTATCTAGAAAGCTCAACTTCCACTGGTCATATATCCTAAAATATAGAGAATAAATGTCTGAAATTTTTATCAAAATATCAATGGTATTTCCCCTCATTGTGGAAAATATTTTAGTTCCCGAGAGTCCCCAGAAGAAAAGTTATAAAAAAAAATGTCAGCGTGACCTATTTGAGGCCTGATTTTAGGAGCATTTCGAAGGCTCAACTCCCTCTACTCATATATCCTAAAATATTGCGACCCAGTATCTGAAATTTATACCACATAATCAGTGGTATGTCCCCTCATTGTGGACATATTTTTATCTTCTAAAATCCTATAGAAGGTGAGTTATTGCAGAAATTCCAACATGACTTGTTTAAAGGTGCACTCAGGAAGGTCATCTTCCTTAGATTGTACTTCCTAAAGTATTTCGAACCAATATCTAAAATTTTTACCACATTATCAGTGGGATTTAAATTCAATGTGGATAAAGTTTCAACTTCTAATATGGCACAAAAGAAAATTTATAATAGATATGACTAAAAGGTATGAAATTTAACCTTTGTTCTTCATTTCACCTATGATAGAGCCCATCGAGTCCAAGTGTTTGAACCATGCTCTGATACCACTCTGTAACACCCTGTTGAGCTCCAAAATTACCTTTCCCTTAGAAACTTTTCTCATCCTTCCTTCTTTATTTTTCCATGAAAAACGCATCCTTATCATCAAAAACCATTATACATTGCCTCAAGGAGTACATTTCAGTGATTTATGTGTTATACTTTTATGTTTGCTATTTGAATAAGTCTTTGTCTTTTAGCTACAGAGCGTAGCCACATTCTGTAGCTAATCAGCTGTCCCGTAGCTACTTTCATGCTTTTACAGGTTCCAGGTGTCCAGAGGGGAAAATGACTGCATGGGTACCTTGGAAAACATCAAGGCATGGATCGTATCCTATTCATCTAGCCTAGATTGACAAGGAAGACCTCGGTCCAAGGGAAGTCAAACATATAAACCTAAGGCAAATAGGACTCTGTTCTATACATGTTTCTCAGTGATGGGATCCGAAGCAGTTTCCTGAGGCCACAGACTTCATCTGCCACCTGCACAAACATAATCCAACAACCATTACCATAGATTTATGTTTCCAAGCAACCAAGGACAAGAACTCTGCATACTCGCCTGCCTACGTGTTTTGCTGTAGCTTGTTTTTCTCCTTAAAATAATTGTATAATTTCTCTATAAATACCTGTGTGAAGAACACATAACAAGTTCGATTTTGCTCATGTTTTAAGTTCAAGTTACCGCTTTGTAATTTTGAGAACTCATTCTCTGTTTTTAATATGAAGACTCTATTTTTCATGGATACCTGAAAGCGTTTGTTGGAGTGTTGATTAAGTTCATTTAACCTCAGTAGTTGTAGAGGGCCCCTACGCTGGCTAAGGTTACATTTTATTTTTGTTTTGTCTTTCATAGTCGATTGTAAATTTATTGTGTTTTTTCATGATGTTTATAATCATTTTCTAGTTTTGTTCATCATGCAGTTTTTGTGTTCTTCTTACTAACGCAGAACAGTTCTATTTCAGTTCAGAATAGTCTTTTGGTTTAATTTATTTTCAGTTCTTCATTAGTGGTTTGAAGTTGAGTTCAATAGTGTAGAGTAATTATTTCATTTGTTGTTCATTAGTCTTTAAGTTCTTAGTTAAAGTTGACCAGTGCCATTTATGTCTTGTCATTTCATTACTAGTTTAGTGACTCATATGATAAGTGAATGTTTCTAAAAGCCCTTTCAGTTGATGGTTCATCTTAAAACTAAGTGGTGAAATATTTCATTTATGAATGAGTTCTCTCTGCATTTTTATGTTTACTTTCTCTTAGAACAATGAAGTATTGAGTTCCTCAAAATGTTATCACAAAGAGGTTGTTCTCCCAAAATTGTGTAGCAGAGTGACAAAGCATTTCATTTAGTTTTCCATAGTAGATTAGTTGCAAATTCATTTTCAATCATAATTTCTTACAAAAATGAAGTATGGAGTTCCTCAAAATGTTATCACAAGGAGGTTATGCTCCCAAAATTGTGTAGCAGAGTGACAAAGAATTTTATTTATTTTTCATTTTCAGTCTTAGCATTTTATTTAGTTTTGCTGCAATTTCATTTTTAGTTTTTCATTAAGATTTGATTCTGCCATAGACTAATCAGTGGTTGTAAGCTTACTTTCAATATTTCATTTCAGTTATGTTTTCATAATAAGATATTTTCAATTTCACTTTGAAGTCCTTTTTTGGAACAAATATTAATAGTAGGAAGAGAACTTTGTTTTTCATTTTCTTGGTTAAAACTTTACTTCCAAATCTAGCTTAAAACACTTTTAGCTCTCATTTCATTTGTTTAGATTCTTAGCAGCAGTAGATTCAAGATTTTGTTAAGTGTTGTGTTGTGTTATATTCTTTCCACATAGTTAACAGGGGGTTTGAAGGGTGCTCGTAACCCCAGTTTATGGGGTCCGGGACAGCGCCTCGGAAAATTTTGGTTTTGGACCCTATGTTAGGTTGGGCAGACCCACCTATGGTTTTGTGCATGATTTTTGCACATGTTTTTTGGACGCGGATGGTTTTCGTGCCCATGGTATTGGATGCTTCGGCATGTATAAATATGTATTTGTAACATTGAGAGGAAATAATGAAAAATCAAGCTGGTAGTCCCAGTTTTTGGATCCAGTGGAAATATTTGTGTATACGTGTTTTATGTGTTATGGCTCTCACATTTTTTATTTTTCCTGTTGATTAGAATTCGTATGCAGGTAATTTCTGTACGGGGTTAAAACCTACATTTGGTATCAGAGCTGTTTTGGCTTCAAGGGGACGCCTTTGTTGCTGAGGGGTTTCGCTCAGGCCTGTGGTAGACCCTGCTTAGTGGGAGATCTGCGAGATCGATTCTGGTGGTGAAAGAAGATGGCGAGCAGCAGAAAGATAAAGATTGATAAGTTCAATGGTAAGAGTTTTGAGTTGTGGAAACTCAAGATGGAGGATCCGTTGGTGGATAAAGATCAGTGGATCGCAGTAGATCCGGGTACTAAACCAACGGGAGTGACCGATGAAGAATGGAAGAAGGTGGATCGGAAGGTAAAGAGCACAATACGATTGTGTGTCTCAGATTCGGTATTGCTGAATGTATAAGGGGAAGTTACAACGAAGGCTCTGTTAGACAAGTTAGGGACTTTGTACCAATCTAACTCTCTGGTGAATAAACTATTCCTGCGGAAAAAGCTGTATAACCTGAGGATGAAAGTTGGAGACTCGGTGACAAAGCATCTGAATGCGTTTAATACTGTGGTAAGTCAATTATCATCTGTTGATATTAAAATTTCGGATGAAGATAAATGCATCAATTTTTTGTGTTCTCTACCAGATTCGTGGGATAATCTGGTTATTGCAATAGGTAGCAATGCAACTGCTTTGCAGTTTGATAAAATAGTCTCAGCCTTGCTGATGGAGGAGATGAGATGGAAAAATATGGATAACCAGAATGGTGATGCCTTGTCTGTACGAGGACGGTCCCAGAATAGAAACAAAAATAAGTCATCGAGTGGGAGATCTAAATCTAGAGGGAGATCTAAATCTCCAGGAAAACCTATAAAGGTGGTGTGCTGGAAATGCGGAAAGGAAGGGCACTTCAGAAGGGATTGTAAATGTAAAGCTCCTGATAAAGGAAAGGGATCTGATGATGCTCCTTCTGCAGAGGCAAAAACCACCTCAGATGAAGGTGGGGATGTGTACTTGGCTTCTTCAAGTACACATGTAGATCATGAGGCATGGTTAAATGACTCAAGTGCATCCTTTCACTTCACTCCCCATAGAGAGTGGTTCTGCGAGTATGAGAAATACGATGGTGGTGATGTCTTCTTAGGGGATGATAGGAAGGCTAGAATCATTGGTCGTGGAAAATTAAAGTTGAAGTTGCAAGGTGGAAAAGTTAGAACGCTTCTGGGTGTTCTGCATATTCCTGCATTGGCCAGAAATCTGATTTCTATAAGCACGCTGGATGATGCAGGTGTAAAAATAGTGTCCGAGAAGGATACCTGCAAAATGGTTCAGGGAGCATTGGTTTTGATGTGGGGAGTTCGAATTGGAACTCTGTACAAGCTGCAAGGTAGCACTGTTATTGATGGGTGCAACAATTATGTGGTTCCTAAAAGTGGAGAAAAAAATATAGTGGTCTCTATAGAGAAGACCATGTTGTGGCATCAAAGGGTTGGACATATTAGAGAGAAGGGCTTTCGAATACTTCATGGTAAAGGTATGGTAGAAGGTATGAGTAATAGCTCTCTGGATTTTGATTTCTGTGAAAATTGTGTATATGGGAAGCAGAATTGGGTGAGTTTCCCCTCTGATAGTAAGAGGGCAAAACAGATATTATAGCTTGTGCGCAGTGATGTGTTTGGACCTGTGAAGGTTCCATCACTGGGTAAGTCTATGTACTATGTATCATTTATAGATGATTTCTCAAGGAATACATGGATATATTTCCTTAAGAAGAAATCTGAAGATTTTAACAGGTTTAAAGAATTTAAGGCTCTCGTGGAAAATTAGGCAGAGAAGAAGATAAAGGTGCGGAGGACAGATAATGGTGGAGAGCTTTGCAGCAAGGAATTTGAAGAATTCTGTAAGAAGTGTTGTATAGCACAACAGAAGGCTACTCCATATACACTTCAACAAAATGGAGTTGCAAAAAGAATGAATAAAACGTTGATGGAAAGGGCAAGAAGCATGCTCAATGGTGCTGGGTTAGGATAGGAATTTTCGACAGAGGCGGTGGATACTACATGTTACCTGGTCAACAAGTCACCTTCATTAGCGTTGGAAGATAAGACTCCAGAAGAGGTATGGACTGGTAAGACACCCTCTCTTTCACATCTGAGGGTATTTGGATGTGATGCATATGTACATGTTCCAAAGGAGAAACGAACCAAATTGGATAGTAAATATGAAAAGTGCATCTTTATT